>JAMKCH010019324.1:0-74090 GCA_023653785.1 Ophioderma brevispina | reverse complement strand
CATAAAAGGAATTGTAATGGGGGGGATGGCTCTGTAACCAAAGCCCCTATCATGTCATGAGTATCAAATTAAAGCTCCATGACATTCTTTGATTTTAACAGGTACCATGGCCCGATCGCTAATAGCCTCGTCCCCGAAGCCCCAGATTTCACCTTAACCGAAGTGGTCAACATTTTGTATCAGAAGAAAGCTGCTATTTCTCATTTACCCTGTAAATCTTAGAGCCAAAGATTTTTGGTTTGGATGTTATGAGCGAAAATGTGCCCTATTTTGTCGACCAATATTAATTCTAGACAGTACTCTATGGGTGTCTTACAAAATCACATTTTTACCTCGTATGAACACGGATTGGAAATATCGCGCGAAACTTTGTGCATGGTGGTTGTTTTGTAGTGAATGCCCAATCTCATCAAGATGAACTTCATATCCTTAAATGTTAAATCCGGCCATCCCCCTTTAACATTTACCAACTGTTAACATGTATTTCCAAAAAAAAATAAGAATGTATAATTGTTTGGTCACATTTGCCTTATGGTGGTTATTAAGGTATTGGTTCTAAAAATTGCATTTTCTGGGAATGTCTTTGGATAACTACATTGGTTTCTCTTACACTGCACAAAATTGAACAAAAGCCTGGAGAAAAATGAAATACCAACGTTTTTTTTTTCAAAAATTCCATGTTGACCAAAAAACGTATTTTTGAGAAACTCCATTTGAAAATATTAGACTGTTTTCAACAGGATATTTTTTCGATTTTCATGTAAACAAACAGTAGTCAAGCAGGTATCCCCAGCTGTGCTATATAGGGAGCAACTCCACTAAATCACTGCACTTGCACTCCGCATTTTGTAATGGTGGGTAGTTCGGTAAACACATACCGTCGTTGTAACAAATGGTGTGCATGGGTGCGTAGATATTGGTTGTATTGTCAAATGTTAATATTACTGAATAGTGCAGACAATGTTCTATCCTTGGAATATCAGAAATAAATATTTGATCTACAAATAAATTAGGCTTCGGAAGTACTCCGTGCTCGGTTACGGGTTTTACGTGTCGTGTGGAAAAAGTGGTGGCGCTATTCACAGCTGTTATCTCCGAAGTCTATCCTGTATCTGGTATCAAATTACCATGATTTTTAAAAATTTTCATCTTTTTGGATATATAAATATCTTCAAACATCAAATATGATGTCACATGGGTTGAAATTTGAACTTATTTCAAGTCAATTTAGCGTGTATTTCAATTGGAGCGTTATTTGGTGTTGTGCGCCCTTGTCTAAAGCGCTGTATGGGAACGTGCATGCACTTCATAAAGCTTCATAAATTGGGATTTCATGCAGATAAAGCAAAATTGAGGCCCCTAATGTTGATTGTTAATATAGAATAAATTGCTATTTGTCCTAAAATGAAGCTTTCTGTGTAATTTAGATACTTTTTGTCGAAGAAATTTAAGTCATGCGGAGGAAAGTTGTTCCATCAATTTTATTGTAGCGCATTTCTGAATATAATGCTGCCGTAACAGTTCATGGACCCTGAACCCGCAAAAAGCTTTCCTAAAGGAACTTAATTGGTTTGTGTGGAACATCCCTTTGGTTATATGAATAGCTTTTTTAGCGAATGCAAGAAACAAACAGAAACCAACTCCATTTCTTTCTTTTCTTGATTTGGCCGATCTTTGGGTCCGTGGAATCATAATTTAATTAATTGATAAGCAATGAAATGCAATAATATTCCCGGATTTCAATTTGCAAGTAATCCAAAATCTCTTATTCTAGACTCCAGGGCGAACTTGAAATTTCCCGGTTGGGGCGCTCAGCCCGCTTCAATTTTCGTCGTGGGGTATTTCAAGGTGACCCATTGTCAACCATTAATATTTTTAGCTGTCTTCGATCCATCAGCACACCTCAAACTTAAAAGAAGATTCTCATGGGTATACTTTGGAAAGGAGGCATTACATTACATTACGCATTTGCCGATGACTTTTGTCTCATTGACCCTCTGATAAAGAAAAACATCAAAAACTAATGAATGAGATTTTGGATATTACTTGTTCCATGATTTGACTCTTGATAACCTGTTAGTGTAAAACTATGTCTATTTTTCGTAGTGGTCGCTTTCGCTCCGATAACAGCACGTGTGTGAATTGGTGACATGTTCTGCAATCCTCGGCAAGATGGTCCTCAGAAAAATTTCTTGGTAAGTAATACATTACTTTTAGGGGGGGTAAAACCAAGAAACTCTTTGATAATTCAAAGATAAATTAATGTGTTTTATCTGTAATATTGAGTCATCACACATTAGAAATGAATCAAACTGCGTAGTGACTCTGATTGCGGCTCCTTCGTTGAGATTCATGCTCACGGTTCATCGAGTTAAAGTTATACCAACTCAACAGTTGGACCATAGTCATACCAACGCATTAAAAAAAATGGCTTGGCTCGCGTAAACCGGTGCCCACTCCTGCTTTTTATAATCCATAGCCCCCCGTGGTGCTAGGCCCTTCCACGACTTTCTGAATATATATGTAGACTCTCAAGCTTAGCATAACAGCCTACACTAGTATGGTTAAAGCAGATACGCGTGTCGTTCAAGTTCTTAAGTGTAAACTTGAGCGTGAATCTATGGAGAGTCGTAAAATGAGCAAACATGGTCAGGGCAATAGGCTCAACCTTACCGCGCTTCCTCCAAATCTGATAACCAATCCTGCAAAAACTTAATCCTGAATTAAAATATCATTTAATGGAGGACCGGCTGAAATTTTGGCAAGATTATATTCGCCCTCTCCTTCAGCAGGGTAACTTCTCACGCTATGAATCTCTCCGTCATATGACCTGACATGGAGGTCGCCTTATCTACAATCTTCGAGAGGCTTGCTAGTTTTGCTGTCCGTGCCTCCATCGACATTTGCCCAACACTGAGTAATCTCCGTAACTGGGGTAAAAGGACTACTTGTAAATTGTAAATTCTGTGGTTAATAAGGATACGCTCAATCACGTCCTCACTCATGTCCTGTTTCTCTTGAGCAGAGGCCGCTAACTTGGCTGTCATCTACAATTTGAATCATATTAAAACCAATACAAATCCCAGTCGAGTTCTGCACATATTGCCTGACATGCCAGGCCATTCAACAGGTGCCGGGTCTATCCCCCCCACCCCCCCCCTAACTTTTTGGTCACTAAATTTAAGTAAAAAGCCCGATATGGTTTTTTTGCAAGATGACTGGCGTGTCCATTCAGATAATCGATCTCACTGTTCTTCGAAACAATATTGATAAAAGCTCATGACGTAAAGAATCAAAGTAGCCCAACCTTGTCCACGATCTTAATGAAAAAGGGTATGCGTGTCACGTGTTCTTTATTGAAATTGGTAGCCGTGGTCTTATTTCGCCTGACAACGAACAACGTCGGAAATCAATTTTCAAAATTACAGAGGCAAGTGAAGACCCTGATAAAGGAGCTGAGCAGCCTTGCTCTCCATTTCTAGCTATAACATTTGGAACGCGCGTCAATAGCCCTTCTTGGTAAAAATTGCCCACATTAAATATTTGAGTTCATTCTCTCATAACCCCGGTAGTTTATAAACCAATGTTAATTTCTATTTTATATCCAATGTGTGTGTGTGTGTGAGTGTATTTGCGTGCATGCTGTGGAGTGTGCTCGTCGTGCGTAGTGTAAATGTGTGTGTTGTGGCTCGCGTGAGTGGGTGTGGGGTGGGTAGCGCGTATTTGGGGCATGTGTGTTCTGTGTGTGTTTTGTTGTGTTGTTTTTAGGCTTGAAATATCTACTTTGTAATCGTCCATAAACCCTGGCCTTTGTTTGGAATTTTCCCAAACCGTGTCCCTGGTTTTTCTGTACAATTCTTTGGTGTTTTTATGAATAAAGACTGATTGAATATATATATCACACTTCTACCCACAATTTTAAAATTTAAAACGGATTAACATGATTTGTTAATTTGGCCATTTTGGTTTAAAAGTGGCGGTTTTGTCCTAGATTTTAATATGGTTGCTGCCCAAAAATTGAAAGTTTCTTGAAAGCGCTGCAATGTCTGTGGACTTATTTATCTTTCACAAATATTTGTCTATCTCGATTAACCTGGTGATCTTCCTTCGCGCTAATGCATTCAATTTCAAAACGGACATCCTGATTACTCTCCGTGTACGGGCCAAAATAACGGCATTTTGCCATCAAACTGCCTATTCTATTCCCAAGAAGACAGCAATGGTGGAAAAAAAACAGTCACTGTGACAACTTCATTTGCGCATATTATGTGATGTGTAAATACCATTTAATAAATTGATAATTTATTATTTTATAAAGTCCTCCAAACGGGCTCTCTTTGACCCTAACCTTGTTCAAAATGACCACAACGGTAAGCCCATTTAAAGAGGCAAAAAATCGGTTCGTGGTGGATTTTCCATGCAGTCTATTTTAATACCCTAAAGCCCAGTCCCAGCCCAAATGTTAACCCATGGACCCGACCCTAAAAACCGTTATTCAACCCTAACCCCCAAATCTAACCCTAAACCCCACCCTTAAAAAAAAAAAAAAAACCACTAACTCAAACACTAACCACTAAAGACCGACTCTGCTAACGCCTACCCTACATCGTCAACCCTACGCTTATCCCTCAACCCCTAACCTAATCCTAACCCCTAACCCTTCTCACCACCTATTCTTTGCTTATTCTAAATCTAACCCTAAAGCCCTATCCCCAACAATTATCCCCAACCGTGAGAAGGAGAAGTGGGAGCGAATGGACTATCGGATTGCATTCTGGCGCCGCACATTCGTCATTATTCAGTTGTTTGGTGATGCTGTTGGGGGGAGCGCCTCTGAGGTAGGCGCCATGAACTCGCTTTCTAGAGTTTTTGTGGTTTGCATCCGATGCTTTGTTTCACATAAATGTTTTCAATTATCTCACTCTTGGAAACCATTATTTTCATAAAACTCTTAACACAATGATCAACTACTGGCATTTGCGGCGACCCAGATAATTAGCTTGCAATTTGTCAAAAAGAGCCATTTTCAGGCATTTTCTGCTAGGACTTTTTCCTAATCTTCCCCACGTTCAAAAGTGCTATTTTTTCCAAATCGGATGAATAATCTTATAATAATTGACACTTTTCATTAGAATTATCAATGTTTTATGAACATAAAGAAAACTAAACGAATGCTATACAATTCACAGGGAACACACCACTAAAATTCACCGCGCATTTTTGTACCTGGTGGGTAGTTTCCGGTAAAACATAACCGTCGATTGTAAGCAATTGGTGTGGCATATGGTGCGTATAGATATTGTTTGATTATCAAATGAGTTAATATTTAATGAATAAGTTTCAGACAATGTTCGATACTTGGAATTCAGAAAATACATAATTTGAATCTACAATAAATTAGGCCTTCGGAATTACTCTATCACACACCGTTAGCTCGGATACGCTATGCGGGTTTTTATGTGGTCGGTGGAAAAAAAAGTGGTGTGGCGCTATTCACAAGCCTTATCTCGAATTCTATCCTGTATCGTATCAAATTAACCATGATTTTTAAAATTTTCATCTTTTTTGAATAGAATATCTTCAAAACATCACGTGGGGTTGAAATTTAATTTTAAATTTGAACTTATTCAAGTCAATTTAGCGTGTATTTCAATGGGAGCCTTATTTGGTGGTGGGTGCGCCTCTATAGAGGGGATGTGTGACCACATAGAACTCGTCTACCCAAACTGTCTCCCAAAGCTGGCTAGGCTTTTATTTTCCAGTCACTTAGTAATCTGCCATGAAATTTGAAAATGAATGGAAATGGCTAAAAAAGCTGAACTTGTTGCTAAGGGCATTGCTAGAAGATTTTTTTTTTTTGTCTGAAATCACAACATACATGATGTAAAAAACAGAAAATTTCAGGATTTTTTTTTTGGGGGGGAGTAGAAAGCCAAAACGGAAGTTGGTATATGAAAATATAAGGTCCAAAGATTTGCGATAAACAATAAACGCTTCCTTGAAAAATCGAAAATATTTGTGATTTTTTTACATTTTATTGTAGGATAGTCCCTTAAAGGTGTTCCCGCGATTGCAACAATATTTATATGTGATTTTGAGGAAGGCATTTGCAGACATACATTATTCTCCAAAATGTTATTTGAACTTGACATACTGTCTTTAATCGTGAACAGTAATTGAACTATTACAATATCCCATAGCTGGGTTGTACAATTAATGAAGATCATATCAATAGGTTATGATAAAATAGTCAAGCCCATTTGACTCAAAGTTTGGTAGTACCTAGGTTATTTCGGTATAAACTATTGTGAGGCCTTAAAGCCACGTTTGAGCTCTTTTTGACTCTTGAAGGAAAAATACTAAAAGGGCAAAAAACTATACCTTTCTGGGAATTCTTATGACTACATTAATTTGTTGGCAAGGTTTTTAACCACAATGTGATCAATTTTGACATTTGACAAACATGCAATCCCCCTTTCTGCAGGAATCATTGAAGCAGTAACATAGGGTTCCTGCCATTTATGAAATCATTTTCAAATGTCCCCTTTGTCAAATTATTTGAAACGTATCATTTATTATGTTAAAGACCAGAAAATCCAGAAATATAAACCAAAAAATATCAACAGCAACACAAATTGGACACCTAATTTGGAATTTATTTATTTACATTAATTCATCTGTGTAAATTTTAATTGTGGGCAAATGGGAATTCATCAATCTGTTTCACAAGTATGGAGGGAAACACGGCATATAGAAAAGGGCTAGGACATACAATTCTGACCTTGTAGGGAATGTTATTTCTGATATGGCCAGAGGTTAATAGTCGCATGTCCATACTTATATCAGTCATTAAAATTGTTCTACAAATAAAAGAGACCATTTGCATGGGGTCTCAAAACAGCTGTGTTTCAGAAGTTCACACAAACATTTCACCTATCTGGGCAGGGAGCACAACACGACCTGCTCAATTTGGGCATTTGGGATTTCCAAACGGTAATTAATGGTCAGGTCAGGTTTCCTTTGAGGGCCGGCTACTGTTATCCTGGTAACCAGTACTACCTGTCCCAGGGCCAAGTTGTCGGCAACTAAACCGGTACCCCCATTGGATTTCTGAGGAAATCTGATAAGGAGGGTAGCTGGTTACCCTGGTAGAATGAAAAAGAAGATCTACTTACAAGGGCATTAGTTCTGGAGAGCTTATTTTGGCCATCCAGCACATGCTAACTTGCATGGTGGGCATGGTTGCCCAAAGGCTACGCCCACCACCAAAAACTGTGGATTGACGTCAGGAAGGGCATCCGGTCAATTATCTTTTGCTCCAATAAATCCTCTCGCTCCAATAAATCCTCTCACAGCAATATTGCTGAGTGTGAGGTATATCTAGCCACCCTCCTTTACGGGGACAAAACAGGATTTAAAACTTTGGTTTAACTAATTAATGGAATTTGTAAGTGCATTTTTTACGGCAGCCTCGCTCCCAGTGACATTACAAAATAACCTCTTACATTCAGTAAATCTTAGTAATATCATGATAATTTTTAGATAAGTTATTGACTTCAATATCCATCGAGGTTAGTGGATTAACCTGGCTGCAAAACGGTGTAATTTCCAATAATGGTCATTAGAATTAAACTTTTGTGACCACATAGCCTGTAGTCAAGTCTTTGTCTGTAACTGTTCGATATGTGTAAGAGCGTCCTCCTACCGTTAAGTCTTTGAAAAAGTCCAGCACTCAAGTTACGCTGGATGTTGATACCGATTTGAAATCACTGTTGCTGTTAAGTTGGCATGTCCTACCCCCAGCCCATGCCATGGTGAGGTTAAAGGTCACATAGCAAGGTCAAAGATAATTTGAGGTCCCTTTTGAAATTATTCTTGCATGGGCATCTACCAAACTTGAATCATAGGTCAACTATAAACAACTTCATGTTGCTATAGCATCAAAGGTCACATACCAAGGTCACATCTAAGGTCAAATGTCATGTAAGACCAATAGCCTGTATTTCAAGAAAGCAGGTGAAACTATTGGTTTGAGAATTACCTTATTTTAAGGTGTTCCATCTGATTAAAACATATTTTTTCTCTGTTTCATAAGAAGGGACATGACCAACATAATCTCATTCCAAAATTCTGTTTGAAATCCAAATAACATTTTAATGTGAGCGGTAATTGTGTGTTAATATAAATAGCCCGTAGAGTACTGTACAAAAATATTTCCGGTAATCATAAGCAAACTATATTTTGACTTGTAGTATCATAATTGGAAAGAAATGAGTGAAAATATTTTGCAGATGAGATGAGAAAAAAACAGTGTTTCTAATGATACCAAAATATCAGGTTTGATGGTGTGAAAGGTGGGGTTGAGGCTAAGAATTGGATAGTGCCCCTTTAAAACAATAAAAAATCACCAACCCTACTCATAGACCATCTGCACAACACATGGCTACAAATGTAGCAGATATAATTTGAGTTTACTTTGCTGTTGGGTAATGACAGCTATTGCATACCATCAGTAGACTGCAGTGAGGTAATCTGGTTGAAAATCACTTAATTTGATGAAATTGATATTTGTCACAATCTATCTATTGGATGGAATGCAAGGGTGTAACCCAACTGCTGCATATGATACACATGGGCTACATTCATCTTGTTGTCATCATCAAATGTTTTAGCTTGATAGAAAACAAATTTTGGCACTTGGGATATTACAGTGTTGCTGAAAGAGATGATGTGTGGACGGATGGGTGGGTGGATGGATGGATGTGGATTGATATGGATGGACGGATGGATGGAGATGACACTTGGGATATTACAGTGTTGCTGAAAGAGATGATGAAAAAAAAAAAAAAAAAAAAAAAAAAAAAAAAAAAAAAAAAAAAAAAAAAAAAAAAAAAAAAAAAAAAAAAGGGGGGGGGGGGGCGTGGGTGGGTGGGTGGATGTAGATGGGTGGATGGATGTTCCAGTGCATTTACCCAATATTTGACTGGAGTCAATGAATCATGGTCACTCATATTCAGGGCAAAAATTTAATTCATTTTCTAGAAAATGTACACATACTAGACGTGAGAACACACAAAGAACTGATTTTTCTAATTTTAGAAAAAAATATTTTGAAAGAATTATGTACTTCCCAGGAGTGTGCCACCTTGGTCCTTATCTGAGCATCTTTTTCTCCTTGGCCCCATGGCCTAGTAGAAAAGAAAACAAAAACTAAATTTTTGAACTTGCCTACTGTCCTAGTCAGCCCAGTTGAGAACATGCTTGGATTTGTTGTCGTGCATACCAGAAAATACTAAATTATCCTCTTACTGTATATAGAAGACATTTTGGCTTATTCACTTTGGGTAGGATTTAAAACATAAGTGAGTAGGGGTGTTCCTAGGAACCCACAAATCACATTTTGCCAGTTTTGAATCTCCCCATTACCATTAATTTAGATCATTAGTGTGGGTCCAAGGAAACACCCTTTCCACCAATGGGAGTGTCAGTAAAAATATCAATTAAAACAAGTAATTATGAATATTTTTCCTGTTTAAGTATTCACATATTCATGTAATTAAACAAGAAATAATATAAAATTCAGTTAGCCCTTATTATGCTGAGAGCGATCACTTTGATTTTGCCATATCTCCATGTCACTGTACAAACCAATGGGAAAGTTACACAGCAGACAATGCCACCTACCAAAAATATAACATATTAAAAAAATTACATCATTTGTGTTCAATACCCGTGGGGTTCTTAGTGGAAAAGGGGGTACGGGGATGTGCGGCCGAGAAGGGTTGCAGTTTCAGCAATTTTGGCATATTGATCGGTCCCTTTTTCATGCAGATTGGTATATGAAAGGGTTGCATTTCAGTTGCAAGTGATTTTCAAATGGTCAATCAGGTATGAAGAATGTTTACAAACCACAATGAAAAATAGTGCTGCCAGAATGGCTCAAAATACATTTTAACAGCTAGTTTTCTCTCAGCTTCTGGGGCTTCAATATAGGTAGATTGGTCCTTTTAGAACACATATTAGAACACATACAGGGTGAGTAAAAAAAAAATCACCCTGATTGTGTCCACCATTTTGAATTTTAAAATAATATATATCTAACATATGTGGTATCTGCGGAAAGCTTATTTCATTATCTTTAATTTGCTGCAAAGATCTTTCCAATCGGTTAAATATAGGCCGAGCTACCGTCTTTCGAATCAAGAATCTGCAGTGAATAAATAGCCTGATTTTCTTCTGGACACTGATTTCCTTCGCTGAACGCTGGCATTTCAATGTGAATTCGTGGACAGAGCAGAAAACCGACTACTTGATTCAAAGGACTGTAGCTCGGTCTATACCTAACCGATGTGAATGATCTTTGCAGTAAATTAAAGATAATGAACCCAGCTTTCAGATGATACCAAATATGTTAGATATAATTATGTTACTTAAAAATTCAAAATGGCGGACACAATCAGTGTCAAGTTTTTTTTTACTCACCCTGTATTAACAACTTTTTCATTGCACATATATTTTGTGGAAACGGGCCATGTTAATCTGTTCCCTTTGTTCTGAATTTGAAAATGTTTTGTTTAATTTTTATTGTCATATGATCATGTGGTATAGGCCTAAATTTTGTGCAAAACTTCCTTTGGGAAAGTGGTTTCCATGGGGGGGGGGGGTTTCTATGGAATCCACCTTCTCTACCAACAGGATTAGGAAGACCTTGTACACTAAAGTGTTAATACATTGGTAAGCATTCTAAATATTTTCAAAAAATGGTTTTGAACATAAAGGGCACACTTTTCTGGAAATGTCTACAGGTGTGTATTTAAAAATCATGTGGAAGCCTTCCAAGAAGTTTTGTTAGTCAATTTGCACAGTATGAAGTTTGGCAAAATAAATACTACCTTGGTGTTTAGAAATCCTTATCCACTGCCTGGATTTGCTCATCTCATTAGTAAGTTTGTTTATTTCAATATTTTTGGTAGTGGCTCACCAAGCACAGCTGTTGTGAGCTTGTTGTAATATATATGTCCGTCATTTAGGTGTTTTGATGAATAGCGGGGGAGTTATGGCGAAATGAAAGATTATATCAGTATGCTTACTGCATGAATAACCATCGATGCTCTATAGTTAACTTTATTGTAGATTAGATAAATTAGATTCTGATTGTGCCAATTTGATTGATTACAAGACAGTACAAATCTATTTGCTCTTTCTAACACCCTTTTTGGTTTCATATAAATCAAGTAGTCAGTATCAGAGTGACGTGTAATTAATTTTGTAATATTTGACCAATTGGATATGTAACATGTTATTTACTTCATATGAGAGCCTGGCAAGTATCACAGAAAACAAACTTGTAGGTTGATTATAGAAGTGATAATGCATATTGCTACACTCTATTCACTACTGTGCAAATATTGATGGTTAACCATTAAAACAGCAGTTTTTTGTCTGTATCTTGAGAAAGAAATGGGTTTGAAGGCTGGAATTTCAGAACGACAGTGATAAAAATACGACCTTTTATCCGATACCAAAATTGATACTCCTTTCGGGTAAGTCAAGGGGATTCCAAAGACAATTGGAAAAAGCATCTTTAAATACTGTTTTCTTCAATGAAGTCTCAAAGCCCAACTTTAATTAAAAGAATAAGCAGTACAATTCTTATATCACCTGCAAGAATAAACAAAAAAATATTGCCAACTTCACCTTTTGTGTTTTACATGGTGATGTGTGTACATCACTGTAATAGATGTGGAAAAGTAAAAAAAAGTGGTCTTAAATACCGCCATATAGTGTAGTATGCCATTTTAAATAAATGAGGATATAATCTTAATGTTTAACTACAATTTCTGTGCAGTTACTTCAAAATTTTAGCCACACAGTCATTATAAATATCACTTTCAAACCTGTTTTCCTGATCAGAAATGTTATCTTTTTTCACCATATGCCAATATGTAATATCACCAACAAATTGGCTTAAAGTATTTGCTGTAGTCTACCCTATCCCAATTTTGCTGCTCAATCCAAGGTTTTTGTTTTTATTCATGATGAATGAAAGTGTTATTTGGCTGTTTTTTGAAATGCTCATATCTCCAACTTGAACAGCCTTGGATCAAATTTAATGAAACTTGGAAGGGTGTTTGTAAGAGGTGGTAACCAAATGCTGGTCAAAAGTCTTTTAGGGGTTATTATTGAAATACACACGAGTGTTGAGGCTTTTACAAAGTGGTTAAGAAAGCTGAAAATCATGAAAGCAGTCTTAAATTACAGAATTCTAGTTTTTGCCTCTTAATAGTCCAAATAATATTTAGGGCTTGTGCTCAATAATTACTCAAAGTAACTTGTCTCCCAAGAAAAATCGTACATCATTAAAGCTCTAGACAAATTCCATACCTACAAATCAAATATGTTCTGGAACAGTAGATAATGTTATTGAACGTGAGCTATTGATCCTAGGAGAATCAGTGTACACTTTTTCATGAAAAGTCAGTTCTTCTGATGTATTGCATTTCATATGAAATGTTAAGGGCTGATTTCATGTTGGCTTAAATGTCATCATGTCCACCTAAATTGACAGAGAATGTTGTTGTTGTTGCCGTGGCAAGAAGATGTCAACAGGATATAGAGAGGACAGGCAATATCCATAAGGAGCATATCCAGCTAGAATGTCTATATGTTTAAACCTGAATTCAGCTAAGTTGGGCTGAAGAGGTACTTAGCCTAGAATAAACTCAGGTGGATTTTGGTCTGAGGAGGTACTTAGCTTCGAATAGAACAACTGTTGAAAATTAATTTATCAATTGATTTTCTGTATTTTTATAGGTAGGCCTTTAACTAACATTAGTTGGCCTGCCTATACAAAGACCAGTTCATAATTGGGAAAATAGCATTAAAATCACCTATTTTAGGCCAGTTTATGCTAAAAATGGCAAAGCACAAAAATCTCAGTATTTTCCCAGTTACGGTTCATAACCCTAATACCCCAAAATACACAGTGTGCTGGTTATGATTATGGTATTTTGTGGTATTTGGGATTCCAATAGTACACCTCCCATATGTTTGCATACAAACCATCAGTGACCATGAAATTCCCCTGTGATAGGTATTTAATGGTTTGGTAGTCTAATGTCTGTGGTATTTTGTGGTATTCAGGAGTTTCTTACAAAATTACAGTGGAGTGTTAGGGATATAAGGATTAAGATTCTTGTTAATGGGCTACACTGTTAATTAAATCAGTTGTTTAAAAAGTTGTGTAAAATATGGGGTTGTTAAACATATGAACCTACCAACTAGTTGTGTAAGAAAAAAATTAAACAAGTTGTGTAAATCTGTGTACACATTTACAGAAGTTGTGTAAAACTTGAAATATTAGAGTAATGAATGAAAATAAATGAGACCCATATCAGCAGCACATATATACCTCTCCCCCTAATCCTGGTTAAAGTTCACCTAGATGTCATTTGAAGTTACTGTTGGTAAATGTGTGAAAAAATATTTCTTCTGCAAAGTGATTAAGAGACACTGGCACATTTGAAAAATAGTGCACCCTCAAGATTTTTTCAAAATTGATATTTTTGCACGGTTGTAAAGCTTTTATATGCATTAGCCCTCACCTGAAATGATTAAGACCAAATCAGCTTCCTTATGGGTAAACAGAACGATCTGATAATTAATGTCGCTGGCGACATTAATTCAGCAGATGACAGAAATGGCGTTTAACACAAGAAAATGCACGCCGTATGCATGTTTCCCACGGCATGCACATTGTTTGACTGGTCTGTGACCTTTTGTGGTTTTAATATCAATGAGTACGAGTGTATAATATTCATGTAATACAGTGTGAGTCAAAATGATTGTTCCCCAAATATCCTGATTTTTTCTTGTCAAATTGTGCAAGGTAGCTCTTAAAATTGTAAATACTTCAAGAGTACCTTTAAATAGCTTTCACACAAATTTTGATTTTTTTCATTTTGGTTCAGGCAATCAATATCTGCACTCATTTAAATAAAGGCCCTCAGATTTGCCTTTGTACCAGATTCTATTGATTTGGTAATTGAAGCGCAAATTTTAAGTGGGATACCTAATGTGTGCTTTACACACTCTGGTGGATAAATGGTAATAAATGCCCCAATGAGTATAACACAGGCCAGTTATTAAGTTGGGATTAATGCACCAACAAGTGCAATTATATTTTGACTGTTTAGAATTCTTCAAGGTTTGGAATGAACTCGTTTTTAACTATTAACCAAGGCAAAACAAAAAGATATTGAAAAATACACACCAAAACCAGATTTCAATTTATATAAGTGATACACCTTAGTTAGCTAAAGGTCAAAGGTCAGACTTTTTTGGAACAATTTTCTTTCATTATAAATATTAACAAGAAAGTTCTTTGTCTATCTCGTTTTTCTGGATCCTGGTTTGTGAATTACACTGTTAACATGTTTACTCATCTTCTATGGTTTACTGTACTAAATTTGTACACGCGGCATTTCGGGAGCCCTCTAAAAACGGGGCCATAACTTGAAAATAAAATGCATGAATCTCAGGATTTTTGACATGGTGATTAAGAAGTAATTATTTGTTGATATAAAGTATATAATAATATTCTAAAAAGATTACAAATATTTTTAATATTTTTTGTTTCATCGGGGAACAATCATTTTGACTCACACTGTATACACATTTGTTGATTAAAGTTATGGAAAACTTAAAAGTAAGCCTACAATTACCTAATGTTTGTTTAACCTCTATAACACTCCCCTATGTGTTGTTGAGTATGTTATTTTTATGTGGTAAAATGTATCTCTATTCTTCCAATTGCAAAATATATTTGAGAGCAAAATGAAGAGATCCATATTTGGGAAATGTGCCAGTGCCGCTTTAAAAGGTGAAACATACTTGCTTCATCTTGATGTGATCATATGTATGCTGTCAAAGCTCCTGTTTGCCACTTGTTATGACATAAAAAGTGGACCAAATTGACGATTATCAGTGAGTAGATAGGAGTGCTTTATGCCGTGAAAATTACAGTTGCTGGTCCCGGGGGCTACTTGTATTCAAAGGTGGATATGATGCATGAACAAGAAAATGCATAAAAAGGGTCCCTTTTTTTCCAACAGGCATCAAAAACAGCAAAATATGGAAAAAGGGTATGTTTTTTCTTAACCCTGAAATTTTGATGTACGTGTTTAGGGCATGTATTACTCAAATTAAGCAGAGATCAAAATCATCAAAAATATTTCAAAGCAAAATAATATAATAAAGAGTATATTAACAACACAATGCATTGCTTATGGTAGCAAAAACTGTCAAATGTACTTGTTAAGGTAGCAAAAAACAGACAAAAATACTTGTTTTGGGTGCACTTAAGTCCATGTTCGCGCATCATATATCCACCATATATTCACAGTGTTTCCGAAACCTGGCCAGGTTACAGGAACACCGCTCACAGCTGTTATTAAATTGCAAATGGTAATGCTGGCAAACATTGACAGGGCCTGGCAAAAACTTAGAGCAACAACAGTCAGCTACTTCTATGTTTAAATTCTAAGTGCTTTTGACACCCATCTTTCCTTAAATAAAATGAGACATGGAAAGTGTGAAATCTATTTTAAAGGTGCAACGAGAGATTTCAAGTCATCTATATTTCATGTGATATGTAGTGATATCATATAGACATTCAATAGATTCTCTACCTTTTATTTGACAACAGAAATAACTTAAAATGAAAACAAAAAGTGATTTGTATAGAAAACCTAGGCTAAATTTCCTAATTGCTCCTATAGGAAATTAGAAATTGCACAATTTTTGTACCAAAGAAACAGTTCTCAGCTTAATCCTCTCAGATGGGGATATTTTTGATAGAAAACTAATAGACCAGTGCAAAAATCAGAATTTTCACATTTTTTAGGGACACCTGTTATTTGAAATCTCTCATTGCACCTTTAATTGATAGCTGCATTAATTCAGAGGTGGGTACTCAATCATACATAGCCCTCTCATTAGTTTATGTAGTGTAAAGTACAAAATGTAGTCATTTCATGACATTTTGAGATCATACCATTTCAAGAGACACTGGCACATTTGAAAAATAGTGCGCCCTCACAATTTTTCAAAATTGATATTTTTGCATGGTTGTAAAGCTTTTATATACATTAGCCCTCATCTGAAATGTTCAAGACCAAGTCATCACCCTGATGGGTAACAGAACGATTTTTATAATTAATGTCGCCGGCGACATTTATTCAGCAGGCTATGGAAATGGTGTTTAACGCAAGAAAACACACACCGGAGCCCGATTCCCATGGCATGAACCCTGTTTGACCAGTCAGTGAGTATGAGTCTATTTACGGCAAACTTACAAGTTGCCCTACAAATTACCTGGATGTCTTTAGCCTCTTACTAATGTCCCTACCTGTTTTTGGGTATGTTATTTTTATGTGTAAAATATCTCTCTATTCTTCCATTGGCCTAGACTATCATTTGTGATCAAATTGAAGAAATTTCATATTTTGTGAAAATGTGCCAGTGCCACTTTCAGTAGTGGTAGGGTTAACATCTGGAAAATATTGGTTTTTAATGAATTGCCCAATATCAATGCAGGCCTGCCAGTGTGACAAGCTGTTAATGGTGCAAGACTCATGCCGTAATTATGCTGTCAGATTGTGATATCCGATTCCTCTAATAGGTGTTATTTTACTCAATTTAGTCCCATAGGTGTTATTTTACTCAATTTAGTCCCATAGAAAACAGCCACAGGATTTCAGAATACTGCAATACATAGCAAGAATTAAGAAAGCCAAAAATTATACACACACATGTTGCAATCAGTGCTTGGAAATATTAAAGTCCAATATGACAGCATGTATTCTTTTCCTAACCTATCTATCCATTCGGAAGTGGATCACATTTACAGTCAACTACTGTATAAGTGGAAATTTTCGTGAGGTTTTTATTTTCGCGAATTTCGCGAGTGAACATGAAAACGCGAAAATAAAAACTCGCGAAAATAACTTTTTTCAAATAGATTTGTATTGCATTGATGTCAAAACAGTGAAATTAAAATTCTCGCGCATTTGGCGAAACTGTTAAAATCGCGAAAATATCTGTACGCGAAAATTTCCACTTATACAGTAATAGAATTTGTGTAGAGTTTCATTGCCCCAATTCTTAGAGGAGGTTATGTTATTTACTAATAACACTTAGGAGGATAGGCAAGTGATATATGCTGTCCTTTTTATATTATATCTGGATGTGAAATCAGCATGAGCCTGAATTCTATCTGACACCTTGGTGTGCAAAATTTTGTCTCATACTGTGGAAGACATTACAGTGACATTCCTTTCACACTATCACCTAATTTTGGAAGTGACATTCTCACATCTAATCTTACTGGTCTTAAAGAGACACTGGCACATTTTAGAAAAAGTATGCCCTGAAAACTTTTCAAAACATAGGCAGTGGCGGCCAAGAAATCCCAAATTTAGACGTCATTATTGGTTTAACACGTAACCCCAAAAATCCCGATATTTTATATGTTAACAAGCAAAATTGTCTTTCCAAAATCGTTGGAGCTGAAGAATCGACTCCACTGTTAAGGGTTATTTTTAAATACTTCTATAAGAATAACAGATGAGGATGAGGTCATACATGGGGTATGGGAACACCCACGATTGACCACACCAAAGCACCCAAATTGCAAATTGGTTTTGTGGTTTGCCCTCTGTATTGCTGTAATCTCTTTTGATATTTTGGGTGAGTTACTATATTGAATGCGGCTTGGCCACCATCATCTGTCAAAACCCATATTTTTGCATGGTTGCAATGATTTTACATGTGTTACCTCTCACCTTAAATGATTAAGTCCAAATCAATGCCTTTTATGTGTAATTTAATGATTTTATAATAAACCACTCCGGAGTAAACTTCAGTAAACTTAAGTTCACAGTGTTAACCACAAGAAAATACACATTAGAGTTGATTGCCTTTTGCATGCATGGCATTTGACCAATCTGTCACCTTTTTGGTTATAGAATCATTAAAGGTCCATGGTCGATCGCTAATAGCCTCGTCCCCAGAGAAGCCCCAGATTTTTACCGGAAGCTGGTCGGAAATTTGGTTATCAGAAGAAGAAGAAGCCTACTATTTTCTCATTTACCTGTGAAATGTTAGGGCTAAAAAAAAGCTAAATAGGTTGGTTGGGAGTTTATGCCGAAAGTGATACTCCATTTTGGGGTCTCGACCAATATTTAGTTTTACACAGTAACTCTATGGGGCTCACAAAATCACGTGTCTAGGTCACATCAAACGGATTGAAATATCGGCGCGAAACTTTACAGATGGGGTTTTTGGGTGAATGCCATTCTATCAAGATGAAAATTTCCTATACTTAAATCGGACCATCCCCCTTTAAGTATGGCTGGTATTCTGAAAGGGAGTCCATAACTTTAGACCTGGGTTTAAACCAGGGTTAGTCCTACATGAGTGGACCTTTTTTCCTTTCAAAATACTGTGAAAGTTTAATGTAACGGTTGAGTAAATTCCTCATGGATGGGCCATTAATTCCTCATGGATGGGCCAAATGGCCCATCCATGAGGAATTTCTCACTTGTTACATCACCTTTTTAGAGTATGTTAGAAAACAAAAAGGTTCACTCATGTAGGACTAACACTGGTTTAAACCCAGGACTAAAGTTAGACTCCCTTTCAGAATACCAGCTTATGAGTCATGATGTTTATGTAATAAGTGAATTTTAACACATTTGGTGATTAAAAATCACAGTGTGTTTACAATAAAAGCTAAACTCATGGGAAGTCTTTGGCATTATAATACGACTTGTGTGTACTAAGATACTATGAGTTTTGTGTGTTAAAATGTGTTTGTTGTTCTTCCTAGGTCTTAGTCGACCATTTGAGAGCAAATTGAAGGAATTTAATACTTTGTTGAAAATTAGCCTGTGTCTCTCTAAGGGAGCGGTATTTTAGTTCAGAGTTTATAGAGGGCACGTGTGGTCCAGTGGATTGAGCGCTCGTCCCGCAATCCAAAGGTCGTGGGTTCGAGTCCCACTGCAGTCAACGTGTTGTGCCTTTGGCAAGGCACTTTACCTTAATTAACTCCTCTCCGCCCATGTGTATAAATGGGTACCAGCAGCATTATCAATGCTGGAAGTAACAGACGCGCTGTGCGGAGGAGTGGGCGAACCCCCCACAGCAAGAAAAAAAAAATAAAATTATACGGAGAGTCTGGCCCAAACGCCACGGAAAGAGAGATGGGCACTCCGCGCACGAGCCTTGCTCGCAACAGACTTTACTTTTTTTATAGAAATAATTGTGTCTGTCTGTGTTAGTGTGAACCGTCTGGGCCTGTCAATCTATCCCGCTGGTTCGTAACATTTGTGTAAACATTACGGAAGCTGACCTAGTAGCATCCCAATGATATGAAGTTTTATGTCATGTAGTCCCTTGAGAAGAAGATATTATTTGTGTCCTTATTTATGATGCTGTTCAAGCTAGATTTTATTTTTGTCTCGCCCTAGTAACTTTGTTTCGGCAGGAGACTAGTAATCACTTTTCTCTTTTTCTGTCTGTCTGTTCTGTCTGTCTGTCTGTCATGCGGTCCTGTCTCCTGACGTCCGTGTTCAAGGGCTTGTGTACGATTTATCTGGAGTCCGTAAGGGCTATGATGGTTTAAGCTTGGTGTAAAGAAGCGGGTTCCAATTTCTCGACCTGATTAGATTTTGGGCGTAAATATCTAATTAAGTATCGAATTTGCATAATTAACGAAACTTTTCCCCACAAGTCTTGTGTACAAGTTTTCTGGATTTCCGTAAGGCCTATGACGATGTAACTTGGTGGAAGGATCGGGCTGGAGAGTTCTCGACTGTTTAGATTTCGAGCGTATTTCGAGCAAATTTAAGATGCAAATGAGCTATTAATATGCAAAACACAGCGTATGCCTATAATTTTTGGAAACGGTACATTGATGCGGAAATCCTTCAACTGCATAAAGCCTCCTATCAATGTGTGGCGCCGTACGCATCTTTTTTTCCAATTTGAGCGTGTGTGATCAGCGGCTTAGGTATGCAAATGAGCTAATTAATTAAATATGCGTAATTACTGTATCTCTGAAACCGTACATTGTCAGGGCAAAAGGTTCCTTCGCTCATGAAAGAATACATGCAATGCATCTTTTGGGAATCATATTGGGTCAAAGTGCATGTGTGCCTGATTAAAGGGGCATTTTTGATACAATTGATCTAATTACATTAATGGCATAATTGCTGTACATCACTTAATGGTACATTGATATGCAAAATCCTTCGCTACATGAGGACTTCGAGCCGTACAAATCTTTTGTTTGATCACAATTGGCGGTCAAAGTGGCAAGTGGAGGATCAATTAAAGGGCAATTGTTTTATGCAATTGATCTTAATTAAATATGCGTACTTGCTGTAAATCGCTGAAATGGTACATTGATATGCAAATTCCTTCGCTCATAGATTACTATATGTTAACATCTTTTTGTGAATAATAATTGTGTCAAAATGCATGTGGGCCACTTAAAGGGGCATTCTTGATTATTTTAAAAATTGCCACTAATGCTAAATTCTTGGTCCATTTCCAAAACCAAATTTTCCTCAGGTGGTCATGGTCCAGTGTGAAATACTACACTTCAAAAAGAATTGATTCAGGAGTTTGTTTACACTTACAATAAATTTAGTCCCCAGCATGTGTTAATTTGCAGTATATGGCTGTGTGGTGATTTTTGGTGGTGATGACACAACAGGTGTGCCCAAAAAAAAAACAAAAAAAAAAAACAAGAAGACTTTATCAAAAGGTGGGGGTGGGGGGATACACACAACAAAGGGTATAACATCAATAATATATAGCTAGATCAGTGCCCACGTTTTCATTGAAATGGTTTTCTACTTCTGTTCAGTCTTTTGGGTTGCCAACCTGTTTACTCCTTGGAAATTTGAAAATATCAATTTGTGCTTTCGCCACTTTCTGACCCCGATGCGGACTCAAATTTAAAATGTGTCACATGATTTTATGCAAAATAGTGTTGCAAATTGAATAAATTTTTCATATTTTTACTAAATTTAGTGAATTTTAAGAGGGATTTTGCATACTTTCATTATAATATATATCTACAATGGAAATGTTGTGGCCCTGGGGGTGGTGTCAAATGAAAGAGCAGGAATAAAGAATACTATAAATGCAACCCGGGGGTGCTACTCTAACCTCTCTGGTTATGATTATGGTGGGGACATTTCAAGATTAATATCCCTCCCAAACGGACGATGTTGTGACCTCTATGGTGGTATCAAAATGAAGGTGAGAATTATATAATACTATAAATGCAAACCCGGGGGTGCTACTCCTAACATCTCTTCTTGTCTTCATGTGGGGTGACTTTTCAAGATTAATATCTCCACAGTGACAATGTTGTGACCCCTAGGGTGTGTCAAATGAAAGAGTGAGTATAGAAACTATCAAAATCAACTCCCCGGGGGCTACTCCTAAACATCTTCGTTATGCTCTTGTTGAGACTTCTCATGATTATCTCAAAATGGAAAATTTTGTGACCCCGGGGTTGTGTCAAATGAAGAGCAGGAAGTAAAGAATACTATAAATGCACACCAGTGTTGCCCTCCTAACCATCTCTGGCTTATGCTCGTGGGGGCGGTTCAACTTGCAAGATGAATAGCTCCACATTGAACATGGCTGTTACCCTAGGTGGTGTCCAAATGAACTCGTGGGAAGTAAACTGAGTAAAACAATACTTAAGAAATGGAGTTTATCTGTTGCACAACTTTTTTGGGACACCCTGGACCGCACAGTGCACTCTGGTGTGCTGCTTTTTTGTCTTTACAATTAAGCGCGAAAGCAGGCTTGTGGTTCGAGACCGCCTTGTTTTTATATGCTCCTCATACGGGGCAGAACTTCTCAGTAAAAAAATTGTGGCCCACCTTTTGCATTTTTTCAATTGGATAGATGAGACCTTTAGTACTGATTCCAAATTTCTGGTGTGTAAAGAATTGAGCCCTTCAATCATTAACATCATAGCTACAAATTATGTTAAAGTTAGTTGTGTCAAAGACTCGGTTTTTAGTTATGTCCATGGAAGAGGAGTACCGTGAGCGAAGCGAGTGGCAAACGACGCGGCAGCGCTATCGCGTGAAACCGACTCCATTTCAACTGATATACTCCCACAAAGCATGTTCAAGGTTGAGTAGTAACTCAGTTCCCCAGGCTGTGACACAGACTAGTTTAACGATGGTAATGGCCCCCCCTTTGGCACACCACGGTTTCATAGGAATCCTTCTAGTTTAAGTTGGTGGAGTCAAATGCTGAGATCATTCTGGTTTTCAACTGACATCAAGCTATGGTTACCAAATTTGTAATTTCCAAAAGGGCCATGTGGTGGTATTGTACATGTGTTGACATGCAACCAACACCTTTTGGCATTGAAGTTGCTGAGAGCCCAGTATACTCAATCAAAAAGAGCAATTAAAGGTCCCTTGCACAGAGCCATTTAGTCTTCATTGAAAGTAATAGCGCCATAACATTTTGTATTTTCTGAAAAAAGTATAGGTGTGTTTCGTTGGGACCATTTTCCGGTTATAAAAACCAGAAGATGGATTAACTTGGCTCATAGAAAGAGCCGTCCGACTCGGCATTTTTGCATATACCGATGAAAATTTCCACCAGTATTTATCCCTGTTCCAAGGATACTCCAGGGAAAAATCCCGCGGTTTAACCCAATAGAAACACAAGCGTTCCGATAGAGTGCACATACCTGCGAAGAACGCCGGAAATTGACCATTGTGATCACAACAAAAGCAATTGACCCCTGTGCCAGCATGCACAGCGATGTTGACTTTAGTAACCAGGGTGTAGCAGCGTCACTTGTCCAACATCAAGATCTCCGTCGCCATGGCATCTTTACTTTTTGTGCGCGATGCCATCTCTGTAGAAGCTGAATATACTTACTGATCCTTTTCTGCCTATCACGACATGTGATGGGCTTTGCAGAAGAATATCTTTACCGATGATAAAACTCAATTGACAATAACTAGGAACATTCTCTTCCCGCCATCTTTGATCCGAGAGTTCGGCGAGGTCCCGGCCTGCAATACAACACTGCCCTGTGGCAGATCCTTTGCTGGTAAAATCCACCGTCCGCGGTCTGTCGCATTTTCTCCGGAAAACGCTGCTCATAGAAACTTCGACTGTTGTTTATTCTCAGTGTCAACCGGATGAATTTTTATCTGGATAAATAGCATCTTTCAATAGAAAACAACACGCTCTATGAGTATCAGGAGAAATACAAGAAGTCATATCAATAATTAAAAACACAATAGCAAGGGGTCTCAGATGAACCCGTGTGGGACACAAAGAAGACTGGCAAAAAGTATGAGTCGGCACCACTATTGACCACTCTCGCACAACATTCCCGTGAGGTATTATATGAACTCAAACAAGCAGTGGGGGCCACCATGGTAAACTACCCAAGTTTCTCAATAAGTTTAGAAGGCTTGGCAGAGTCGAAGCCTTTGAGAAGTCCAGGTACACCCACTCAGTGTCACATCCCCGTCATAGTTAGAACCTTCACGTTTGGCAGAAAGCCTTTTGATTTCCTCTATGATTGAAGTAAGAAGGGCAACATATTTTTGTGAATGCCCTTTCAGACCTGAAGAACCTTGCTGATCAGAATATGCCAGCAATTTTCATGACAAAGGCATGCTCATGCAACAACCGGCCGGGTATATACCATGCAAACCACTTGGCTTTGTCTGTATCCACTGAACCCATAAGTTCAAAAACATCTGTGGGGGTGAGTGTGGCTGTGGGAGTTCAAGATTTTTGATAGGCAGCTTTCACAGTGAAATTGGGTTTTAGATACCATGATCCTAGAGTCAAGAAGAAAATCAGCTTGCTTTTGTTGGATAGAAATTTTGATTGCCTTCTCTGCAGTGAACGAATTTCTCATCAATGCTACCCATTTTTTCCAATTTAACCAGCCATTAAACCTTTGGGACAAAAAAATCCTTTAAGAAATGTCCGACATAATTGAATTCATTGACCACACTTGCTTAATGTTGACTTGTATCAATATAATTCAGTGAATCAACACTTTCTCTTGCCTGGCAATCCCGTAGTCTAATCACATATATTCATCGAGTTCCATGCAAAGACGCTTAACAGATCAAACCCAATTTGGGCGGTATTAAGTGAATGCTTAACTCAGTGTAAATTTTGTTGCAAAAAAAGAAAAAAACTAAAAAATCAATAAAATTTTTCCTTTTTTAAATAACGGATCTCACCATGACATGACATACTGAACAGCCTGTGCTCTGGGTCTTGCACAGGATAGCAGCTTCAGAGATAAGGATGAAAAGGTTTCACAGCTATTTGTTCAATTCCAGACAGCTATTGCAAGCGGGGAATTAATGATAAACACAATCCTGAGATCATTCGGTTTTCAACTGAAATCCAAGCTATGGTTACCAAATTTGTAATTCAAAGGGCCATGTTGTGGTATTTCCAGGTGTTTGACAATGCAACACAACCTTTTTAGGCATTGAGTGTGATAGCCCGCAAGTATCCTCAATCAAAAAGAGCAATTAAAGGTCACCTTGCAGAGCCATTTAGTCTTCATTGAAAAATAGCAGCCATAACATTTGGTATTTTCAGGAAAAAAATAATATTTTTAAGTTTTTATATTTTTATTCAATTTCACCATTTTTTTTCCGTTTAAAAATAAAAAACCAGAAAAGGGATTACCTTCTTGGCTCACTAGAAATAGCCCGTCCTACTTAATTTTCTGTCCTATACCGATGAAAATTTCCACCAGTATTTTATCCTTCTTTCCAAAGGATAATGCCAGGGAAAGTATCCGGTTAACACCCAATAGAAACACACTCCGTTCCGCTAGAGTGCACAACCTTCTAAAGACCCGAAATTGACCCATGTGATCCCAGGATGACCCCTGTGCCCATCAATGCACAGCGATGTTGACTTGAGTAACCAGGGTGTAGCAGCGCACTTTGTCAACATCAAGATTCTCCGTCGCCATGCATCGTTAACTTTTGGTGTCGGTGCGATTGCACATCTCTGTAGAAGCTGAATATACTTAACTTGAGTCCTTTTTCTGCCTATCACGACGTGTAGATGGTCTTCAGAGAATCATTTACCGAGGAATAAAAACGCAAAATGACAATACCTACGGACATTCGCTTCTCTTCCCCCCATCTTTGATCTGATAGTTCGTCGAGGTCACGGCCCTGCAATACAACACCTGTTGACTGTTGCAGATGCCCTTTAGCTGGTAAAATCACAGTCCGTGACGGTCTGTCGCATTTTCCGGAAAAAGCTGCTCAATAGAAACTTCGCACGGTGTTTTTCTCAGTGTCAAACCATTGAATTTTATCTGGATAAATAGCCATCTGTCACTAGACACACGCTCTTGAGTATCAGGAGAAATACAAGAAGGCATATCAATAATTACAACAACAAAGACAGGGTCTCAGAATTGAACCCTGTGGGACACCAGAGAAGACTGCAAAAAGTAAGTCGGCACCCATGCTATTGACGGCACCTCACACATTCCCTTGAGGTAGTTATATTGAACCACACAATCAGTGTGCCACCAATGTAACATAATACCCAAGTTTCTCAATAAGTTTAGAATGCTTGCAGAGTCGAAAGCCTTTGAGAAGTCCAGGTACACCACATCAGTGTCACATCCCCGTCATAGTTAGAACATTCACGATTTGTCATAAAGCCTTTGATGTCCAGCTATGATTGAAGTAAGAAGGGCAACATCTTTTTGTGAATGCCCTTTCAGAACCTTGAAGACACTTTCTGAGCAAGAATATTGGCCAAGCAATTTTCAATCACAAAGGCATGCTCATGGCAACAACCTGCCGGTATATACCATGCAACCACTTTCTTTGTCTGTATCCACTAACACCCATACGTTCAAAACACTGTGGGGGTGAGGGGTGGCTGGTGGGGAGTTCAAGATTATTTGAGAGGCGCTTCACAGTGAATTGGGTTTAGATACATGATCCATAGAGTCAAGAATAAAATCACTTGCTTTTTTGTTGGATAAGAAATTTTGATTGCTTTCTGCAGTGAACCCGAATTGCTCATACAAAATGCTACCATTTTTTTCCAATTTAACCCAGCCATTAAACTTTGGGAACAAAAAAAGTCCTTTAAGAAATGTCCGGACATATTGAATTCATTGACACACTTGCTTAAATTTGATTGTATAAATATATTCATTGATTCACACTTGCCTGGCAATCCCGTAGTTCTATCACATAATTCAATCCGAGTCCGGCAAAGACCTTAACATCTCAAAACCCATTTGGAGGAATTAAGTGAATTGCGTAACTCAGTTAATTTTGTGCAAAGCCTGATAAAGAAATTCGCCATAGTTTTTTTTTAAACTAAAGGATCTGCACCAATGACAGACATACGAACAGCCTGTGCTCCTGGTCTAATGCCACAGGAAGGCAGCTTCAGAGATAAGATGAAAGGTTTCACAGCCTATTTGCTCAATTCCAGACGAGCTATTGCAACGTGAATTATGATAACAAAATGCTGAATCATTCTGGTTTTCAACTGTAAATCAGCTATGGTTACCAAATTTGTAATTCAAAAGGGCCTGTGTGGTATTTACGAGGTTTGACATGCAACACCCACCTTTGTGCATTGAAGTGATAGCCCAAGTAATACTCAATCAAAAAAGCAATTAAAGGTCACCTGCAGAGCCATTAGTCTTCTGAAAGTAATAGCGCCATAACATGTTGTATTTTCAGGAAAAAAAGTATAGGTGTGTTTCTGTTGGACCAATTTTCCGGTTTAAAAAAAACCAGAAAAAGGGATTAACTTGCTCAATAGAAAGATCCCGTCCTACTGCATTTTCTTGCATATACGATGAAATTTCCACCAGTATTTATCATTCTTTCCCCAGGATATGAAGGGAGTATCCGGTTAACCCAAGAGAAAACAGCGTTCCGATGAGTCACTACCTGCGAAAGACGCCGGAAATTTACGCCATGTGATCCACAAGCAATTGCCCCTGTGCCAGCATGCACAGCGATGTTGACTTATTACCAGGGGTGTAGCCTCGCATTTTTCAACATAAGATTCTCTCGCCATGCCATCTACTTTTTGGGTGTCGCGTTGCCATCTCTGTCGAAGCTGAAATATATACTTACTTATCCTTTTCTTCTGCCTATCACGACATGTGGATGGCTTCAGAAACTCAGTTACCGATGACTAAAAACTCAAAATTGACAATAGACTAATGACATTCGCTCTTCCGCCATCTTTGATCTGAGATTTCGGCTAGTCACGGCCCGCAATACAACACGGTTGACCTGTGCAGATGACATTTAGCTGGTAAAATCACATTCCGTGACGTCTGTCCCCCCCATTTTCCCGGAAAACGCTGCTCATAGAAACTCGCACTGTTGTTTATTCTCAGTGTCAAACCGGATGAATTTTTATTTATCTGGATAAATCGCATCTGTTCAAAGACACACGCCTATGCGTATCAGGAGAAATACAAGAGCATATCAAATAATTAAAACAACAAAGAGCAAGGGTCTCAGAATTGAACCCTGTGGGACACCGGAAACTGGGCAAAAGTATGAGTCCGCACCAATATTGACCACTCGCACCAACATTCCCTTGAGGTAGTTTATAATGAACCAAACAAGCATGTGCCACCAATGGTAACATACCCAAGTTCTCATAGTTTAGAATTCTTGGCAAGTCGACAAGCCCTTTGAAAGTCCGGTACACCAAATCAGTGTCCATCCCCGTCATAGTTAGCAACTTCACGATTTGGCATAAAGCCATTTTGATTTCAGCTATGATTGGAATTTATAAGGTCACATATTTGTTAATGCAACCTTTCAATAACCTTGGAAGACCTTGCGAGCAGATATTGCCAGCAATTTTCATCACAAAGGCATGCTCATGCAACAACCTGCCGGGTATATACCATGCAAACCACTTGCTTTGTCTGTACCCCCCCACAACCCCTAAGTTCAAAAACATCTTGGGGGTTTGGAGGGTGGCTGGTGGGGAGTTCAAGAATATTTGAGAGCAGCTTTCACATTAAATTGGGTTTAGATACCATGATCCTAGAGTCAAGAAGAAAATCAGCTTGCTTTTGTTGGATAAGAAATTTTGATTGCTTCGCAGTGGAACAGAATTTCTCATCATTCCTACCATTTTTTCCAATTAATAAAACCCCAGGCCATTAAACTTTGGGACACAAAAGTCCTTTAAAGAAATGTCCGGACATATTGGAATTCATTACACACTTTCTTAATTTGACTTGATAAATATATTCTTATTCAACACTTGCCTGGCAATCCCGTAGTTCTATCACATATATTCACTCGGTCCATCTAGTCTGCAAAGACGCTAACAGAATCAAACCCAATTTTGGAGGTATTTAAGTTAATGGCTTAACTCAGTTTTAAATTTTGTCAAAGCCTGGATAAAGAAATGACCCAATAGTTTCTTTTTTAAACTAAAGGATCTGCACCAATGACATGACATACTGAACAGCCTGTGCTCTGGCTATGCACAGGATAGCAGCTTCAAGAGATAGAGGATTAAAGGTTTCACAGCCTATTTGCTCAATTCCAGACTAGGCTATTGCAAGCGTGGAATTATGATAAACAAATGCTGATACATTCTGGTTTTCAACTAAATCAAGCTATGGTTCCAAATTTTGTAATTCAAAAAGGGCCATGGGTGGGTATTTCCAGGTGTTGACATGCAACACAACACCTTTTGGCATGAAGTTTATAGCCAAGTAATACTCAACAAACAGACATTAAAGGTCACCTTGCAGAGCCATTTATTCTTCATTGAAAGTAATAGCGCCATACATTTGTATTTTTCAGGAAAAAAAGTGTTAATAGTGTGTTTCTTGGACAATTTCCGTTTAAACAAGAAAAGGTGATTTAACTTGGCTCATAGCAAGAGCCCTTCCTCCTGTCATTTTCTTGCATATACCGATAAATTTCCACCAGTTTATCCTTCTTTTCAAAGATAATGCCAGGGAAAGTATCCGGTTAACACCAATAGAAACACAGCGTTCGATAGAGTGCACATACCTGCGAGAGACGCCGAAAATTGACACCATGTGATCACAGCAATTGACCCTGTGCCAGCATGTGCGCAGCGCTGTTGACGTTAGTAACCGGGGTGTAGCAGCGCCCTTTGTGTCAACATCAATATTCCTCCGTCGCCATGCATCTTACTTTTTGGTGGCGCGATTGCACATCTCTGTAGAAGCTGAATATACTTACTGATCCTTTTCTGCCTATCACGACATGTGGATGGGCTTGCAAAGAACCATTTACCGTGCATAAAAACGCAAAAATTGACAATAGACTAATGACTTTCGCTCTTCCGCCATCTTTGATCGAGAGTTCGGCGAGGTCACGGCCTGCAATACAACACTGTTGACCTGTGCAGAGCCCTTTAGCTGGTAATCCAGTCCGTGATCGGTCTGTCGCATTTTTTCCGGAAAACGCTGCATAGAAACTTCGCACTGTTGTTTATTCTCATGTCAACCGGATGATTTTTATCTGGATAAATAGCATCTGTTCAATAGAAACAGCGCTCTCTGCGTTGCGAGAAATACAAGAAGGCATATCAATAATTAAAAACAACAAAGAGCAAGGGTCTCAGAATTGAACCCTGTGGGACACCAGAGAAGACTGGCAAAAAGTCTGATCGGGGCACCACTATTGACCACCGCACAACATTCCCTTGAGGTAGTTTATGGAACCAAACAAGCAGTGTGCCACCAATTGGTAACAAACCTACCCATTTTTCTCATCAGTTTAGAATGCTGGCAAGTCCGCAAAGCCTTTGAGAAGTCCAGGTACACCACATCAGTGTCACATCCCCGTCATAGTTAAAACATAACGATTTGGCATAAAGGCCATTTTGATTTCCAGCTATGATTGGAAGTAAGAAGGTCCAACATATTTTTGTGAATGCACCTTTCAAGAACCTTGAAGACCTGCTGAGCAAGAATATTGGTCCATCAATTTTCATCACAAAAGGCATGCTCATGGCAACAACTTGGCCGGGTATATCCCATGCAAACCACTTGCTTTGTCTGTCTGTATCCACTGACCCATAAGTTTTCAAAACAATCTGTGGGTGAGGGGTGGCTGGTTGGGGGTTAAAGATTAGTTGAGAGGCAGCTTTCACTGAAATTGGTTTTAGAATGATACCATGATCCTCGAGTCCAAGAAGAAAATCAGCTTGCTTTTGTTGATAAGAAATTTTTGATTGCTTTCTGCAGTGAACAGATTTGTCACAATGCTACTTTTTTCCATTTAGTAACCCGTCCATTAAACTTTTGGGAACAAAAAAAGTCCTTTAAGAAATGTCCGGACATATTGAATTCATTGACACACTTGCTTAAATGTTGACTTGTATAAATACATTCATTGAATTCAACACTTGCCTGGCAATCCCTGTAGTTCTATCACATATATTCAATTGAGTTATGCAAAGACGCTTAACAGATCAAACCCAATTTGGAGGTATTAAGTGAATGGCTTGACTCAGTTAAATGTTTGTGCAAAGCCTGGATAAAGAACATGACCCAATAGTTTCTTTTTTTAAACTAAAGGATCTCCACCAATGACATGACATACTGAACAGCCTGTGCTCTAGGTCTATGCACAGGATAGGCAGCTTCAGAGATAGAGGATGAAAAGGTTTCGCAGCCTATTTGCTCAATTCCAGACGAGCTATTGCAAGCGTGGAATTATGATAAACAAAATAAGAAATACCCAAATCAGAAAATACACCTTCAACAAAATTTTAATAAAAGCAAAGTACAATTAAATTGTGTGACAGGTAAAGTTTTGTAAGATTCCAAACATTGGTATTAGTTTTGGTATATCATTTCTGTATGAGTATCCAGCAGAGGAACAAATCCAATATTGTACTTCTGTGTAAGTTGGCTGATGTCAAGGACTGATAGAACATTACCAAAATAAAATTAGAACCTATTTTTGATATCTGCAATTTCACAAAAGATCAATAATACATTCCATATCGTTGTGTGAGAACAGTGTTAAGTACGAAAGCTGCTTTTAGTCACTAGAGTATAGTTCAAGTGTTTAGCATATCAATTGTTATGTAAGCAGCTGTTGATATATAAGCCACTGACCAACAATTCCTGGTTTTTGTGTCGCCTGCCTTAAGGCAGGAAGACACATAGGGATCACTTTGTCCACTGTTGTTGATGTCTGTTGTTGCTGTCTGTTGTTGTTGTGAAAAAGAGTTAACATTTGCCTGTAATATCCACATACTTCGATGGATTTAAACCAAACTTGAGTCATAGGTGCAACATGGGATCCTGTATTTGCTAATGAGGTCAAAGGTCACATGCCAAGGTCAAAGGTCATATGAGACCTATCATTACAAACCACGATAGCAGGCGACACATGCTGTCCGAGAACTGATGTATTTTTAAATGATGTATCTCAAAATACATGACATAACGCAGCTATATACTGATATGGTCTTAATTGAAGTGATTGCACTCAAACAAAAATATATGGACTGCAGCCTCAAGTGTGTAGTTAAGACCTAGCTAAGTGAAATGTTGTATGGCAAAATGAATTGGCACAGCCCGAGGTAATTCCTGCCTCACCTATTTAATTTGAATTTAAAATAGTGGCCTAGTGATTGGGGTTTTGCAGCTGGTGGAAATAGCTCTTGGAACAGCGATTTATACAGGTATTCAAGTCTGGATTGATTTGTATGAGACTTTCAGTTTATGATTGAGAAGATATTGTCTGGAAAAACCTTATTCCCAAAATTGTAGTTGACTCTATAAATAATGGTGCATTCTTTTGGTGCAATAAGAAAATGTATATATTGCACTGTTTTATAGGCCACCATGATGTAATTTGTCCATTTACAGCCTAACAAGCACAACCTGGAATTACATTATGCATAACATAGTCCCTGCTGAATGTCGCGAGCAGTCAAGAAGTAGTACAATGGAGTCGCGTTGAAATATCGGACATGTCAGATGAGTCTTTATCTATGTTTTGTATTTTGCATTTAGGATTTACCATCATTTCAAGTTTGACGAGTGTTGATCGTTTATCAAGGTGACATGCAGTTTTCAACATCTGGAAGCTCTCTCTGGAAACCTAATATTGATAATAATTCAATTCTATAATTGCAGACATTAATGTGTGAGTGGATTAAATTAATTACCCTCTCCTAGTCATGGAAATGGAAAGAATTATTTATACTAACAGCTGAAAGCATATTGTGTTACCTTCAAGACAGGATGGTCATTAAAGAGACACAAGGGCATTTCCAGAAAGAAGGGCCCAATTTTTTTACCCTGCTTTTTTTTTAATACATATTTTGAATGCTTACCAATGTATTAGATCACACCTGAAGTGCATAATGCAAATATGCTGTCGTTATGTAGTAAGATCATTAAGATGATGATTTGGAATTTTCTGTCATGCACGACAGAAAAATCAAAGCATGCTTTTCTATGGGGATGATTACGATAGCAGGTAAGTTCAAAACATTGTTTTTGGTCATTGGTCCAATAAACCTTCAAAATGTTCTTGGTAGGTGTGCAACTGATCAAGTGTTGAGAGAAATTCATATCCTAAAAAAATCTCCTCCTGTCCCTTTAAGTGCGCGAAGAGTATAAAGGCCTCTCAGCATACGCATGGCATTAAATATGTTACTGTTCTTGCAAAATGGAACCAAATCTGATTTATTCAGAGTAGTGTGCCAAAATTGACTTCCAAAAATTGGATGTTTAAAAGAATAACAACATAAAGAAATGTTTCCTTTAAAAGGCTTATAACTTTGTAATTGAGGGTGATAGATGATAAAGAAAGTGTAAAGGCTTACCACATTTTGCTTTCAATTTTGCCCTGACATTTGTTGTATAGTTACAGCCAGAGCATCAAGCATCTTGAGTGTATGCAATGTATGCAAAGTTGGATGTGCCCTGCAAAACAATTTGTAAACTTTATATTTATTGTGTGGTGTTTTCCTCTTTCATGCATGTAAATACCAGTTCTCTTGTCTTATCACATGCAGTTTTTAAAGAAATTAAGATATTTTTTCTAGAATAGATTAGATTATAGAATAGATTAAAAAAATGCTAAAAACATTGGATGCCACTTGCATTACAATTCCAAAATTTCATGTTTCAAAAGGGAGTCACCCAATCCAGTTGCTTTATACTTAGGTTATAATATATAGTTGTTCTAAAATCCAATCCAGTTGCTTTAATATTTGATACTTAGGTTGTAATAGTTGTTGTAAAATATTTTTTTAAAAATCAATATTTGCATGGGGGCTGACGGTTTGGGTATGTTGTATATAGACCATGTGACATGAGATGTCATTTTGGGAGACATAAATAGAACTGGTAAAACTGGCAGACAATCAGAATTTAGAGTTCATGCTTTTCAAACAATGTCAAATAAGGAATGTGCAATTCATTAGTGTACAGTTATAGGAGACCAGTCTCTAATCGGCTTATAAACGAACCTTGTTGTAAACAGGTGTCACATCATCTACACTCGTTAATTTTAACTGTATTTTATGTTCAGAATGTGGCGACCCGACTATAGAAACCACTGCTCTCAAAATTGCGAAGGAGTCTATTTCTATAGCTGAAGGTCATTTCATTAAATGTTTCTTTTATGAAAATGATCTACGTACTACTATTAATTTTGGAGTTTTAGTGTTGGGTGTGTAATGCAATGCAATTTCAGACAAAGAATAACATCATTGCATGTTTTAAATGGCCTTAAAAAACATTTCTTTGATTTTAATATCTGCTAAGACTGGCTGGGAAATGGGAGTTTGGTAAAAACGTTGCAGGGATAGATAAAGGGTGAGTAACGAATAGGAGAGTTATAAGTAAGAAAATGATCAGGCCACGTAGAGTTAAACTACGGTGAGCAAGAGGTATATGGCAAGGGTGAAAGGCAAAAAATTGGAAGGGATATTATTTAAGACGAAAATTTAGCTAACATCTTTATTTGAAATGACAGGAAGGTGTAACCTACATTATATTCAAGCTTATAACTTGGGGATTCCTTCTAAACACATTTTGTGCCCAATTGGGCGTTTTTTCTATTTTCTTTATTTGAAATGACAGGAAGGTGTAACCTACATTAAATTATAGCTTATAACTTGGGGATTCAGTTTTAACACATTTTGCGCCCAATTGGACGTTTTTTCTATTTTCTTTATTTGAAATGACAGGAAGGTGTAACCTACGTTAAATTATAGCTTATAACTTGGGGATTCAGTTTTAACACATTTTGCACCCAATTGGGCGTTTTTTCTATTTTCTTTATTTGAAATGACGGGAGTTTTTACGTACATCAAATTAAAGCTCGTAACTTAAGGATGCAGTTTTTACATATTTTGCACCCAATTGGGCGCCTTTTCTATTTTCTTGAAATGACAGGAAGGTGTAACCTATGTTAAATTAAAGCTTATAACTTGGGGATTCCGTTTTAATATATTTTGCGCCCAATTGGACGTTTTTTCTATTTTCTTTATTTGAAATGACAGGAGTTTTACATACATGAAATTAAAGCTTTTAACTTAGGGATGCATTTTTTACATATTTTGTGCCCAATTAGGCGCCTTTTCTATTTTCTTTATTTGAAATGACAGGAAGGTGTAAATTAAAGCTTACAACTATGTGAGGTCAAAGGTCACATACCAAGGTCAAAGGTCAACGGGAGATCAAGTTGTATACAAGGTGATTGGTTCTAATGGAATCTTATAGTCATGTATCAAACATCTACTTTAAATCAGTTATATTTCTTTTTATACATGTTTTTGTAATTTAAGTGCAACTTCAAACTAGAAAACCATCTACTCCTCTTATATGCTTTTTAATGTTGTTCTTATTTCTTGTAAAATTATGCCTGGCGACCCGACACAGTTTTTTTTAAATACTTGTTTCTATAAGGAACAAAGTGTGAAATGGGGTGGGGGGAAAGTTTGAAAGGTTTAAAAAAAGGAGAAAATAGAACAAAAACAGATAAAATCCCTATTTCTCCCTGGCATAAATTGCCTAACTCTATATTTTTGTTGGCTTTTATTGTGCTTTTTGACTAAATCATGGAAGTCTTCACAGCATTTATTTTGCAATAATAGCCTGAAACCATATTGATTCTGTTCATGCTTGTTTGTTTACTTCCTCCCTCCTTTTTCTCTCTCTTGTATACCCACCCACCCAACCATGCGTTCATTCACTCTCACCCTGCACATGGGTGGTTAACAGATAATTAGCTAAACTGTTTAGATATATTAGATTTACCATGTGACTCTAGATATCTGCTGTCAGAGCCATTCCTATAATGAATGTGTACTTTCCATGGGTTTGCACCTGTTTTGTGCATCAATACGCAAGCTATATAAGCTGTGTTTATGTTTATGAAAGTGGGATGCACATGAAGTGAGAAATACAATTATGTCAGTGACCCTGTTTTTAGTGGTGCACTATGAAGGTATTATATTTAAGAAATAAAGGGTTTCTAGTGTCATTTATGGGCGAATAATGTGTCCGAGGTCAGAAAAACTAAATAATGGGCGAGGCGCAGCCGAGCCCATTATTTGAAAGTTTTTCTGGCCGAGGATACATTATGAGCCCATACATGACACTGCAAACCCTTTGTTTCTATTCTATTACCTAAAAAAAGCTTCATTTAATAAGAAAATGCATTGGCGACCCATTATTGCAGAATAATGGGCAGTAAACTGACCAATAAGAATGCTGCATTTTCAATAATGGGCAGCAGAGGTAATAGAATAATTCTTAAATGTTTTTAAATCAATTGATTTGCTTTTATTTTATGAGTGGAAAACAACTTCTATTTTCCCAAAGTTTCAAAAAAATTAAAGGGCTATTTTTTCATTTACCGTGTGAAATCTTAGGGCTAAAGGATGATTGGTTTGGATGTTATGAGCAAAAATGTACCCCCATTTTGGTCGACCAATATTAATTTTACATAGTATATTATGTGGATTACAAAATCACGTTTTTAGTTCTCACATCGAAATGAATTGAAATATCGGCGCAAAACTTAACAGATGGGCTTCGGGGTGAAGCTTTAATTAAATTTGGTCATTTCCCCCTGCTTACAACATATTGTATTCCTCCAGACTTGATGGTTATGTAGTGTGTGAAGAATATGAAGACCTCCTGACAGATGCATGGCATAAAGAACAACAAGAAATAGAGAAGAAAAAGAGGAAGGTAAGTCAGCAAAATATGTGCACCTTCAAACTTAATGCCTGTAGATTTAATGTATAATGCCTCAATGTCAATTTGTCCCCATGGCGTATTGGTTAGAGCATCATACATGTGATACAAAGGTTGCGAGTTTGAATCCCGCCAGGTGCACCATTTTTTTTCCACCGGACATTTGCGCCAGACCATCTGAAGAAAGAATAGATTTATTATTTGTATTTGCAGTTTAAGTAGGTACTCAAAACCACATTGTAATAGTTAGTGAATTAACACTTTTTTGCCTCCACATGATAGCAGCTTGTTATTACAATATATGTAATCAGGCTGATTCAAAAAGAAGTTTACAAAACTAGTTTCAAATTGTTTGTATGGTCCTATAAGTATTATATCCTATAAGTATAACAGAAAATGCATATTTTCTTTGCATTTGACATGTTTGTTAGTAAGTAAATTAATGACCCCATAGGATATGTAGACCATTTTGACCTCTAATTACATAACCAAATGGTGAAATGAGTGCAAGTTTTACATTCCTTGGTCCTTTGGGACTATATAAAGAATTTGGGACCATTTTGAAAAGAATCGGAGCATTCTGAAAATGTTACCCCAGGATGACCTTGAAACTTTATTGCCCTATCACTATTAAACTGTAACCCACAGATAGGGCAAGCTATACCTTTTTTCAATCCTTAGAACATGGCCAAAATGTTGATATAGATTTCAGTAGAATTACACCTACTTTATATTTTAGCCCCTGTGCAAACCTTGCCTGCCTGCAAATACATGTTCTCTGCTACTTATACTCCTAGACTTTTGATATGTTATTCTCTCATCATTTCTAAGTATAACAACACCAAAATCGTTTCTGTTGCAAATATTTTGAGGTCACACAATTATTTATTTCCATGTACTAATAGTAATGGTGAGTGGTGATATTTGCCAACATTGTCTCAAGGTCCATTCATAATCCTGTGTTGCAGTGATATGGGTTGCCAATATAATGCAATCACTTTCTGCTGCAGCTCAGTGCAATCCACTGCAAATCTGTTAAATTTATTTAACTTCATCCATTACTGAAGTACAGTATTTTTTAGTATAGTGCAGTGTGGCAACACAATTCACAGCAACACAGAAGCAGTAGAAGTATGAATGGACCTGGGGCCCGTTTCACAAAGATTTACGATTGATTGTAATCAAGCATAACTTGATCAAGCGTAAGTTTGAACTTACAATCAAGTTCAAACTTACGCTTGATCGAGTTTACGCTCGATAAATCAAACTTACAATTGATCGCAAGTCTTTGTGAAACGGGCCCCTGATCGTATTTACATTTACAAGTGTTTTGTAAATTTTGGCATCATTAATTTTTATCTTAAAATGATAAGTGGAATATGTAATTATTTGGAAGAAATAATCTGCTTCAAAACACAATGTAAGGAAATATTTTACAAGGAAGTCAGACTTCAGACTTTGTGTCATCTTCAGGAGGATTTATAAATATTAACAAATACACTGTTTCCTTCCAGAAAAAGGAGGACAGAGCACTGAAGAATTGGAAACTGCTCATCAAGGGAGTTCTCATCAGGGAAAGGCTCAAGAAAAGATTTCAAACAGACCAGGGAGCAAGTACAAGCTCCCCTTCGAAACACAAAGATGAGAAATCCGAAAAGGTTTCTTGGCCAAAGAACAGAATGACCTCTTTTGAAGGGGATAAAAGTAACAGGTTGCCATTTGAAACACTTTAATTGATGTGGATTCGGGAAGCAACAGGATAGCATCATGTATTAGTATGACTTCCCTACAAGAACAGGCTTTATATCCTGATACAGAGATCCTTACAGAGTGAGTGTGGTAAAGAACAAATATGCAGGCTTGTCAAGAACCTACTGGCACTATCCAACCCCAACGTTATCTAGAAAATCCAATTTCAGATTTTCCCAATAATTTTTACCCAAAATCAGGAACCAGCTATTTTTCTTGGGATTCACATTGTGTTTTATGAAAGAAATGACATACCAGTCACATTTTATCACCATAAGAATGTTGGTTGACAGGTATGTCATTCAATACAGCTGTTGAATTGTTAGGTTATACCCTGTGTGAATGCATGAGAACAAATCTCAAAATCAAAGCAGCTCTGATTCAAGGATTGATCAGGGCAACTGCCTTGGGGTAGAATATTGATTCGTAATTCAGAGATTACCAGTATGATGTCACTTTTCCTAGCCAAACTGCAGTTGGAGATGATATTCATGTACATCAAACTATATAAGCTCACATAGATTAAAAGTCTGACTTTAGATGGAATTTGTAAGATTTCTAAAGTTCAGCTTAAGCATTAAGTATAGCCTGAATATTTGTTCATGTTTTGCTCACACTTAGACATTGTTATTCACCATACAATACATATTACCAGAGCAATTATTTCCAGGCTCTCATACAGTAAGAAGATTGACAGCAATAATTTTACTTATAACCCTCTAATATGCCTGTTCTTGTAGGGAGGTAGGTGATTAATGCATATTCTGTTCTTTAAGCAGTTTTTAGCTATTTGCTGTTAATCAAAAGATAGTACAGTACTATACCATACTCATTGAGTTGGACTTAAAGGTGCAACTAAAGATTTTGAGGCACCCAAATATTGTGTCATAATAGTAATTTCAAATAGATTAGACACTCAATAGATTTCTTACCTTGTATTATGCTCCAGAAATGTCTTAAAAAAGAGAAAAGTGGTGATTTTGATTTGCTTATATTTCAATGTAAAACATAGGCTGAATTTCATATTTGCTCCTATACAAAATTAGAAATTTTACAATATTTGTACCAAAGAAACATTTTTCAGCTTAGTCCTTTCAGATGGGGATATTTTTTGATGGAAAGCTTTACATAAAGCAAAAATCAGAACTTTCAATTTTTTAGGGGCACCTGATACGTGAAATCACTCGTTGCACCTTTAATACATACCTACCTCCAAATCTAGTTCACAGTTGTTGAGATAGCAGATCCTGGATATGCCCGAAGAGGAATTGAACATAGTCATCACTCAATGTACTGGTATAGACCTCACTCTGGCAGACAACAATAGAATAGACAATTTGTAGATGATGATGTGCTATTCCGTAATGTACAGTGGTCTTCAAGGTCGGCAAAAAGAGGCCAGTCGCTATTCAGCTTCTAAACCAACCTTGTAAATAGATGTTGATTTGTCTATACTGGTGTAGTGAATAGTAATATGTTCAATTCCTCTTCAGTTCAGGCAAATATATTTATAGTAAATCCAAACGACCATGAAACTTTTTGGACATGGTCCACTGTTTGGGAGAGGAGGCATTTTGTATCCACAGACTCAATAACATCTCAATATCCTGCATTAATTTGTGTCACTTTAGGCCATAATATTTTATATGGCCTAAACATGTGTACAAGAAAAGTCCTGGGTGCAAAGCCATCTTTTATCTGTGCTTTTGAAACATTCAGTGGTAGTCATTCAGGGCTATAGCTTAGTCTGAGTACTTATTGTAAAAAAGTGCCATACTAAATGCAAATGCATCGTGTACTAACAAGTATAGAGAGACATTCTCATTTTTTGACACTGTACATGATTAAAATTAACAAGCGATTAAATGTCTAAATATGATTTTTAACCAGCGGACCCTCCTCCATTTCAACCTTCTTCCTCTCTTAATAGGAAGATAGTCTCATGGTCACTTGGATTTACTATAGGATCACATGTCACAATGTCTATTCCTTTAAACTATATACATCTGGAGGTTTGACTCTAAAGGTTTCATTGCCTCTGCTTGCAATTTCAGAAATGATCCTATGCCATTTTTAAAAAAGAAAAAAGAAGGGAACAGATTTTGTGTACTTAAGATTGTTTTAATACCTTGTTGCCATTGGTGTTGTTTAAAAAAAATCTTCAACAGAATTATGAAACTTATGAAAAGAAAATTATAAAAGTAGTAAATCTAGCTTGGCTCAAGCAGATTAATCAGTGGTTTGGATTGGTTGCTTTGGAATTTCTTATTTTACAAAGAGATCATTGAATATGGATTGGAGACCTGAAATTTAAAGTCACACTTTGTAAATGACTACATATTTTGCATGTTAAGCTAATTCAACAGTTGATCGATCAGATTATTGACACTGTTACTTAGCTAAAGCTCCTTAGCAATGTTTTCACTGCTACATATCACAAAACCTCACAAGAAAAGTGTACTGGTGACACTTAGAACACAAGAATAAATTTAACCTTGAACATCAAATACAAAACCATTTTGGTGTCAGTAGTCTGCAGAGCCCCACACCTTATAAAGTCTTATACTGTGAGGTTTTGTAAGGTGGGATCGAGTTAAGGCTAGCTAAAAGCTATGTAGAAGAATATTGAATGTAACACAATCCACAGTAATCTGATTGGTTTGAAAACAAAATTGTGAAGAAAAGAACATGCCAGAGGAGAAATTCTTTTACCCAGAGATGCATTACGATAAAATAGTGTGCTGCTTAAAGGTGTAACAAGAGATTTTAAATGAACAGGTGTCCCTAAAAATGTGAAAATTCAGATTTTAGCACTGGTGTAGTTTTCTATCAAAAATATCCCCATCTGAAAGGATTAAGCTGAGAACTGTTTCTTCGGTACCAAAATTGTGAAATTTCGGCCTATGTTTTCTATTGAAATATAAGCATGTACAAATCACCTGTTGTTTTCATTTTAAGTTATTTCTGTAGCAAAATAAAAGGTAAGGAAATCTATAGGAAATCACTACATATCACAGAAATATGGTCAACTTGAAATATCTTGTTGCACCTTTAAAGCTGCTTGTTCTGATCGCCTTTGAAACTCCCCTCTGTTTTTTCTGGGAGTAGTATCAATTTTGATATCAGATGAAAGGCTGCATTTTCTCATTGTCCTGAAATTTAAGCCTCCAAATACCTTTCTTTCCCAAGATAGGCAAAATGACATTTTAATGGTTAACCATCAATATTAGCATAGCATACAGTAGTGAATGGGGCCTTACGTTATCGCTTTTACTATCAAAACAGCAAATTTGTTTCCCACCATACTTAGTGGAAAGTGTATGCTAGTGCCAGGGTCCTATATCATAAATCGGAACAAGCACCTTTAATATATTCATGATTTACAAATTAAAATTGCATAATGAGCATTTTAAAAAATCATTCTTTTTGATTAGTGAAATTATTAGCTAAATGATTTTTGTAAGCATAAAATAGTACCCTGGATAGTTGCTAACAACCATCATCCAATATCGTATCCTCAAGTAAACTAGCATTGGCCAGGTGTACTTTGCCAGTTATGGAAAATGTTGATGAGTAGCAACCTGTGGATCCTCAGTAATCACTGTTGCTGCCTACAGGTAAGGTATCTTCTTTATTTTGGGCAAAAGTTTCCTGCCACTGGATACTTTGATTAAATTTGACCATACTTGGTAAGATGTTATTGACTCCAGCACTACTCCGACCTTGACAATCTGAGATCAAAGATTCTGTGGGGGTCACTCGAGGCCACATCTCAATTCTTATTTAGAGAAGAGACTGTTACCTGCTGGTTTGGGAGTCAGTGGATATGTTGGCTTTGAGAATAGTGTATGGTAATGCATTCATAATTTCTTGTATAATACTTCGTCGGGTGTATTACATAGTGACGGATGTTGAATTTTTATCATTTTTACGAAATTAAAGGGATAAGCAGCGATCATGCAAGAGAATAAAAAATGTGAAAATGCATTGTTTTAGCTGTACATATAACTACTTTAAAGTAGGAACAAAAACACCAATATAGTGGAAAAGTGAAGTAATTGGGGACATTGGTCATACCGTCTCCCGCAAATAGACATACAGCGCTGGCGTCTCAAAATCTACACTAAACAGCTGATTATGGTTTACACCAGTGCTGAATAAACAAAGATCAATAATGTTCGTGTTTGAGGTCAAACTGAACAGGTCATGATGCACAACATTACGCTTATAAATCTGGGTTAATCACAGGGAAAGGCTTTTTTGATCTCAAGTCGGAATTCTGATACGCACGTATAGAAATTACAGTATCAGATAAAAGGTTCTGCCTTGTCTTTAATATGCGGATTTCAAGCCAACCACTTGCAGATTATGTTAGTGCATCCATGCCAGTAACAAAAATACCAAAATATTAATTTTGATGATTTTTTCGATGTTTCGGATCAGCAAATCGCTGCTTGTCCCTTTAAGGGAAATGTTACTAAATATCAAAATCTTCTAATATACCAAGTGTCAAAGCTTGCAAGTACTTAATTAATAATCTTAATTAGTAATTAGACAATTTGGTGTATGTTGCATAACAGAGACTTTGGTGTATTACAAAGTGACGGATGTTGAACCCTGTCATAGAAGTGTATACTTGTTTTCCCACCATGGTTTTTTTAAATACTTTTGTAGAACTGACACAAGCAACATATGTAATTAATTTATAAATATTGCTATTACTAGAAATTTATATTTACAGTTCAAAGTGGTGAATCTTGGCAATCCACTCAACATCTGTCATTATGTAATAAAGCAAATCGAGAAGATTTGTGATGATGCACATTGGTTTGACGGATGTTCGGAAAATGCCGATCGTTGTATTCCATAATGACGGATGCTGAATAACGCTTAAGTATAGGGAAAATTCAACATCTGTCACTATGTCATGGGATGAGTAACTTTTCCAATGTATTACATCTATTTTATCATGTAGGAATTCATGAGTATTAGCTAAAATAAATTATCAATTGTTCACTTTGTTTCTTAATTGGATTTGATTGATTAATCGTATATGGGGATGTTTACCGACTCTTTTAGAGTTTACCAATTTTCAAATGCAATTTTCTTGAAAACAAAAATTTGCATTTTGTTTAACATTCGTCACTATGTAATACACCTGACGACTTGTATCAGTTAGTGAGGTCTGAGACAGGGATCCTAAACTAATTTAGATATGCCACTCAATCAGGACAGTGGATGCCTTTGTACTGTCAGTTCAGTGGTCCTACTTGGCAAGTCACCAAGAGTAATGTAGACTGATAAACAGTTACATAGGAATTCATTAAATCCATACAGGCATCCAAACTTGTTATATCATTTCATAATCATGTTGCAGAGATTAAAATCATGTTTTACAAATGTTACGCAGTGAGAAAGTAATTACCTATGATGATTGACTGAAAAATGTTAAAGGTCCATGGCCTGATCGCTAATAGCCTCGTCCCCAGAAGCCCCAGATTTTACCGGAAGTGGTCAACATTTTGGTATCAGAAGAAAGCTGCTATTTTTCTCATTTACCCTGTGAAATCTCAGAGCCAAATGATGTTTGGTTTGGATATTATGAGCGAAAATGTGCCCTATTTTGGTCGACCAATATTAATGTTACACAGTACTCTATGGGGCTAACAAAATCATGTTTTCTTTTTTTTTTTTTTTTTTTTTTTTTTCAAAACTTTACAGATGGGGTTTTGAAGTGAAGACCATTCTATCAAGGTGAAAACTTCATATCCTTAAATCGGGCCATCCCCCTTTAATAAACTAAGGATTTAAAGATGGTTACCTGAAATTAGTAACTCATGGAACACAATTCTTGGTGGTTCTATGGATCAAAGTAATCTGTGAGCATATTTGGAAATCTTCACATGCCTGACTCCGACTTTTTAAATGACTTAAAAGTTTTTAAAACTATTTTTAACTCAAATTATACATCACAGGCAAAAAGTGATTACCTTTAAGCATACCTCATAAGATCCAATTACCACTTTTTAAAAAAATGCCCTGATTGTAGTCAACAATAGGAAAACCATGATAAAGCAGGGGACTGTAGTGTGTGCACTTCCAGATAAAATTGTGAATTTTTGCACACAAGTACTTTAGGCATTGATAATCCATAAAATTGATGGAAGCACTTGCCAACCCCCTTAATGGGCGCCAGCTTGGGTTTCAAGTTTATACAGCGGTCAAAATGTTAAAATGTTCCGATTGTGTTAAAAAGCATAATACCATGATATTTGTCTGGTTACAAGGATTCCAAGAAGGTATAGTTTACACTATCTATGGCTTATAGTTTCAGAGTTATGTGGTAAAAACTGTAAAAATAGTGAAAAAGTCAATTTTGGTGTGTACATGGGTCAAAAGTTAAAAGTTGCTTTGATTCAGGTTAGTTGTGCAAATTGTTTCCCTAGCTTAAAGAATTTAAATAAGGAATAGTTTGCCTTATCTGTTATGCTTAGTTTTCAAGTTATCCAAAAAATAGGTCACAGATCAATAGAATCCAATAGCTGTTGACTTTATTCGCCATTTTAGTTAATAATCAAACACTTAAGATAGTCAAAACTATTCCTACATTTCATTCTATGAGCTGAACCAACAACCTGAACCATGTTTTACAAAAATTTGGGGGGGGGGGGTAGGACATGCCAACCTAACAGCAACAGCGAATTCAAAATGGCATCAACTTCCAGGTGCTAGTCTGTTTCAAAGACTAAACGGTAGGGAGGGCGCTCTTACGCATATCGAACAGTTACACACAGACTTGACTAAAGACTAGGCCTGGTCACGAATATTTAAATCTAAATGACCGTTCTTGGAAATTACACTATTTTGCAGTGGGGTTAATCCACTAACCCCGACAGATTTTGAAGTCAATATTTTTTCCCTAAATTATCATGATATTACTAAGATATTTTGAACAAAGGTTTAAGAGATGATTTTGTAATGTCACTGGGACCGAGACTGCCATAGTAAATGCACGTAGCAATTCTTAATTATCGTTTGGAATTCCCCAATGCCCAAATCGAGCAGATCGTGTCCTACCCCCCCCCCTGCAAAAATTGGAGCAACTTTTAACTTTTGACCCCTGTACAAACCAAAATGGACTTTTCCACCATTTTTACCATTTTAACCCCATAATTCCAAACTATAAGCCATATGTAGTATAAACTGTACCTTTTTGGAATCCTTGTAACCAGACAAACATCATGGTGTGCTTTTCAACACAATCGGAACATTTAAAATTTTTTTACCCTTGTGTAACCTTGAAATCCAAGCTATGGGCCATGAAAGGGGTGTGGCAAGTCCTTCCATCATTTTTTTTATTATCAATGCATAAAACACTTGTGTACCAAAATTCACTGTTTTATCCAGATTTGCACACTCACATGAGATCTGTGGACTACAGTTCCCCTACTAATAGGAAGTTCCAACATTATGCAAGCTTTTGCATGTATTCCCACAGGCATTTCTCCCAAATCCAGAAAGATATACACTAAATTGTTTGGGAAAAAGTTGGGAATAGGCAGGAGCAGACATCTGGGCCTAATTAGCTTAGCAACAGTTCTATGTGTGCTAAAGGCGTAGTGTCTCACGCTGTGCAGTGATCGTACTTTACGGCTTTGCGCACTTTGTTTTCACCATGATACGGAGATTCGCTGAGCTTTCCCTGGTTTGTTTTCACCGCGGTGAAGCTATTTGATGTAGGTCCCCTCCCGGCTATATTATTGAATCCTTATTCTATGTGACCTATGTGGAAATGTAACTGAAAATTAGAAGCAAGGTTAGCATATTGCCAAAGAGTCGCTATTTTGCCCCTTTTTTTCTAGGGAGACACAAATTGTGACAGATTTTGTGAGCATATTATTGAAAACAGTTATTATAGACTAAAAGGTCAAACACAGCTAATGCAGGGTCAGATATTAAAACATGATTCAGTTTCAGTGGAAATGGTCTTACTAGGTCGTCCAATGCATTTTGGAAAGACTATGTCGGCATGATTCGTGTGTCTGTCTGTGTGTGTGTGTCAAACATTAAGTATACATTTTTGTACACCTTTTGGTTGACACTTATTCAACTTCTGTAACTTTTTAGTTCAGTGATGGATCCATGTTAATACTTCTTAATTGTGCTTGGTATGCATTGAGACAAGGGGTCTTATGTGGGGTAACAAATGAGGATATCAAAGGTCATTCAGGGGTCACTTCTGTTTGGCACTTTTCAACTTACTGCAACTTTTTTGTGTGTCATCTGTCTTAACTGTTGATGGCTGTTGTGAAAAAGGGTTGACATTTCCCTGTAGTATCTGCATACTTCCAATGGATTTAAATCAAACTTGAGTCATAGGTGCAATGTTGATGAGGTCAAAGGTCACATACTAAGGTCAAAGGTCACATGTCATGATCAAAGGTCACATTGCAAGAGGTCCGAGGACTGCGATATTTTTAATGCAGTGATGGATTGATTTCATATTTGGTATGCTTATACCGGGGGTTCTCAATAGGCGGCCCGCAGGCCAAATCCAGCCTGCCAACCATTGATTTTAAGCCCTCAAACTTGCTCTAAAATATGGAGAGAAACATACAAATTTCAGGTGTATTTGGCCCTCAAGTAGGGAACTTTCAAATGTGTTTGGTATTCTCTGGCCCTTCAGGTAATATAATTGAGAACCTCTGGCTTATACATTGAGACAGGGTCTTATGTGGTATAACAGATGGGAAGGTCAAAGGTCATTCAGGGGTGACTCGGGGGTCATTATATTGCTCTCATTCTTTGACCACATAATCGGACAACCTTTTTGGGACCGCTGTCCTATTTTATTTGCAATGCTTTCAATGATTAAAATAAGGTGTAGTTTGGACTCTCTACAATGTGTAGTTACCAAGTTACACCAAAACCAAGATTTTGTTGAACTCCCGGATGTCCGCTCCCGGCTATAAGAGGATCAAAGGATTACAAGGATTGTACAGCTTTATTCCGTAAAAGAGTCTTTACTCTAGTCTAACTCATGAATATCTTACACCAAGGTAAGACCCCTTTTTGCCTCCATTTTGATTCAGGATGTCCACTTTTCTGCTACCTTTTGGTATTTATGTGAGGGCAGTCATGTCATGGCAATATTAATCTATCCATAGCACATGGCCAATCCATTCACCTCATCCATTTAACTTCGTTACCGATCCGTTTCACATCGGGTTTCATGCATGTTATCGTTGAATAGCCATCGGACTTTAATTATTCTTCTAAGGTATTTAAATTGAAATATATCTAGCCTGTTATTATTACTTTCATTGTTTTTCCATGACTCGCATCTATTATTGATATTGTAAGCAACAAAAAAGGCCTCCAATTAACTTCACCGTTTCATAACGGTTTTACGTATGTCATCGTTGATTAGCCATCGGACTTTAATTATTCTTCTAAGGTATTTAAATTGAAATGTATCTAGCCTGTTATTATTACTTTAATTGTTTTTCCATGACTCACATCTATTATTGATATTGTAAGCAATTAAAAAGCTTTACTTTCTTTTCTCAGGAATTTATTATATAATTCCATGTTTGCTTGAGCTTAATGAAATATTTCTTCCTTGTGAATTGCATTGTCCATATCATCGCCCCTTGTCCTCCACCTTGTTGCTGACATTGGCTCCTTTGTATTAGTATTTTCCAACTTCATTAAGCTGCCGTCCCTCTATGACTATCCTTATACTGGATTTGCTGCTTATTTCAGTATTTCAATTTTCTTGGTATTTATCTTAAGCCCAGGTTTTGCTGCAAACTCATACAGCTCGGTTGTTTTCAATTGCATGTGTTGAATATTTTATGAGAAGAGAGAAAAATAGCATTCCAAATCCTCTTATTTGGACACAGATTTCATCTGATCCATGTGTTATTTTCTTCAATAACATCCATCCTAATCCAGTCCACTACTATCGGGAAGATGAAACAAAAGATTGCATTACCTTGCTTCACCTTGAACAACTCTTGACTGCTTTCCTTATTCATTGCATTACTAGTACTGACATCTACATAGCATTGGATTTTAGCTAGTCTAGACAAAAATGCTTATGTTTGACCATATTCCAAGAAAACCTTCCCTATGGGGGGTCCCTATTTTCCCTGCTTCTGTCTTTTATATTTAATTGCGAAAGATTAGTTCTTATTATTGTAATGCCATGGCAATATCAAGATCGTGCGAGGGGTGTGTGTGTGTGTGTTGTGTGTGAGAATGGGTTTGTCATTGTCTTTCGTCCTGTTTTTCTGAAACACACAAAGAGGGAAAAAAATGGAATTAGATCCACAACTTATCACTTCAAATTAAAAAGTTGAGATTTGATTGATTGCCTTTAAGCATACCCCATAAGACCCAATTACCACCTTTCAAAATTTGCCATGGTACTAGAAAACAAACAGCTAGATTCTCATGGGTATTTCTCCCAAATCCAGAAAATTGCAGACTACATTGTTTCAATAAAAGATATAACAGAACTTGGAGTTGGGAACACTATTGAATAAGGTGTCGTATGTAGAGATGGTACTGAAAATTGGAAATTGGAATTAGCTTTTAGGAATATCTCCAAAAAGTGGCTATTTTGACCCATATTTTATGAGGGCACAAATCTGTTTACAGAAGTCTTATTAAAACAGTTATTGGTCACATTTCCAGGTATTTAGATGTTACAATTTTGTTTCAATTATCCCATTCCCTGGAGTAGGGAAACTTCTACAGAACCTCAAGGTCAATAAAGCATCGGTACGAGATAATATCCCAGCTTCAATGTTCTTCGGCTGTTGTCTCAACCCTCCATAAATTTTTCCAGTAGTCAATAGACAGTGGCATGCTACCATTTGATTGGCTACAAGCAAATGTTTCCCAATACTAAAAAAGGGGACAGACCCAACCTTGCTAATTCCTCTCAATTGTCATTAATCTGCATTGCCTGCAAATTGCACCGACTACGAATATATAACATCAAAGACGGGATCGGCTGTTTTTTCACCAAACATTTTAAAATTGATAGTGAAAAATTAACCTATTACATCAGGTGTTCCCCAGGGGACCGTTTTAGGTCCATTGTTTTGATGTACATCAATGACCTACCTGACCTTACCACCTCACAAGTCGGTCTGTTTGCAGATGACTGCATCTTATATTGTGAAATTTCATCCAACGATGACCGTCATTCTACAGCAAGACAATAGATTCACTGTGTGTAGGACAAAAACTTTGCAGATGAGCTTCAATGCTTCAAAATGTTTCATTATGCAGATGACTCACAAGAACATTCCAATTATTCATCAATATAAAATGGGGAGCTCCATCATACAGAAAGTAGATCATCCATATCTAGGAGTGGAGTTGTCTAAAGCTCTTTCTTGGTCAAAACACATCAATCAAGTTGCTGCCGGAACAAATAAAATCCTTGGCCTGCCAAGAAGGAACTTGAGATGTTGTGATGAAAAAACCCAAGTCGTTGGTTACAACAGCACTGGTACGACCCAAACTAGAATGCTACAGCCCCAGATGTGACACTCACAAACAGAGGGTCAAGTGTGGTCTTAATGTGTATGAATTAGATTAATAACTGCGCATTTACTTTGCTCGAACAACTCCAAGTTAACTCCAAGTTAAATTCTTCTCAAGTGTAGAATTATTAACAAGTATCAGCAAATTTTGGCTATCTCTTAGGTCAAAGCAAACCTCCCGGTCTGGAATTAACTTTCTCCTCAAGCAAAGACTTCAAGCAAATACATCAAGCAACAACCTCGAGCAAAGACGAGAGATCACTCTAAAATCACACATACTCTTGCCTTATAAGCTTTTAGAATCCTTAAGAAAGCATTAAGCATTACATCATTACTGTAATTAGACTTAGCACTCCCGGTCTGAAAACAAAAGAATTTACCGTAATTAGTGAAACAATAGCTTTAAAAATATCATTTATCATGGAAATTAAAGAGATTACCCACTGAGAAAATAAATCAGTCTTGTGCGATTGCACACACGTTCAAAAGCAAGTTACGCAGTATGCGGAGTGCAACTGAACATTTTCAATCCACTTGCACTACATTCGCATATTTTGTTAACAGCTTCAATGATTTGCTGCTGTATAAGTGTAAATATGCAGAGTGTATGAATAAGAGTCGTCAAGTGGTAGTCTACTTTGATGTCAAGGAGAAATTCTGGTATATTCATTACCACTCTAGAATAGCAATTCATGGTATAAAAGGTGGTGTAACAGTGGGATCATCTACTGCTCTACCATGTGAAAGGATCACATCTATTGTAGAGTACTCCTGAGGACGTTGACTGTTAGTGCTAGTATACTTGTCAAACATTCCAATAGAAAAGGCTCACAAGTAGACAAGATCCTCATCAAAAGGTTTTATCAGGGCTGTACGCAGGATTTATTTTTTTGGGGGGTGCGGGACTTTCAAAATGTGGACTTTTTTCGAAAAAGTGGACCTAACCCCTCTAAAATTGAGCTTTTTTGGACTTTTTGCCCCTTTGGTGGAATTTGGGGGTGCGACCGCAATCCACCCCCCCCCCCAGCCGGCGTACGGGCCTGGGTTTTATCTACCAGTTTTATTATTGTGTTGAAGTTAGCTTGAGGAGAAAAGTTAATTCTAGACCAGGAGTTTGCATTGACCAAGGGGATAGCCAAGATTGGCTGAAATATAAATCTACACTTGAGAAGAATTTAACATTGAGTTGTCAAGTGTTTGATTACTTTAATTGTCAAGGAGAAATTCCGGGATATTCTTTACCGCTCGAGAATAGGAATTTATGAAATTACAACTCATTTTTATTCTTGTCTTTTTACATACTCAAGGCCATTAAAATTGGAGAGGCATGATGTACTTAACTGCAAGATTCATGCTCCAGTGCTCATTGTCTTTGATAGTAGCATTTTTCCCATAATGTCCACCCAAATAATTTCTCTCCTTCTCCACAGTTTCTTTCCATGTTGTTTTAGGGTGCCCTACTTTCCTTCTGCATTCTCACACCCAACAATGAGAGGACAGTCATGCAGTGCCAGGTTGTCTTATGTGTCATCATTGGATGTGACATATGGCCACCTACTTTCAATATGCTCCTAAGATATTTAAATTGAAATATACCTACCCTCTTATTATCTCTTTTATTGATTGTTCATGTCAACAGAGCAGTAATGATATATTGAGAGATTTGAAAAGGATTAGTTTGGTTCTATATGAATTTGTTATAGTTCCATCTGCTAGAGCTTATGAAAGACTCCCCTTGCCTCTTGAATTCTGTTGTCTGACATTGGTTCCTAGTGTGAATATATTATTTGAAAAGTCTGTAGAATTTAAGTTATTTTTTCCAACAGAAAAATTGACAAAAGGAAGAAAAGAGCAGTGTTCAAAGATATGGATCTCCATTCAATTAATTACATGTTGAGTGTCTGTATGGACAGTAATGATTTAAATATTCGATTGGTCTTATCACTTAAGGGTTTGATAGGATACCTTTACTTGTTAATGAAATGTAAAAATTTGATTTTTGATCATTTGTTTTTTGATTTTCTGATTTAGCAAATCACTGATAGTGCCTTTAAGTTCTTATCCCTTTATGACTATTTGTCCCCGCCGAACGAAGTTCGGGAGGGGACTATAAAATGGGCTCCGTCCGTATGTCCGTATGTATGTCCGTATGTATGTCCGTGATAAAAATGTTAACCCTGGAACATTTGGGCATATCTTTTTTTCTGGATGAGCTAGAGTAGCCAAACTTGGTTTTTTTTTTTTTTTTTTTTATGTACTTAACTGCAAGATTCATGCTCCAGTGCTCATTGTCTTTGATAGTAGCATTTTTCCCATAATGTCCACCCAAATAATTTCTCTCCTCCACAGTTTCTTTCAATGTTGTTTTAGGGTGCCCTACTTTCCTTCTGCATTATCACACCCAACCATGAGAGGACAGTCATGCAGTGCCAGGTTGTCTTGCCTGTGTCATCATTGGATGTGACATATGGCCACCTACTTTCAATATGCTCCTAAGATATTTAAATTGAAATGTATCTACCCTCTTATTATCTCTTTTATTGATTGTTCATGTCAACAGAGCAGTAATGATATATTGAGAGATTTGAAAAGGATTAGTTTGGTTCTATATGAATTTGTTATAGTTCCATCTGCTAGAGCTTATGAAAAACTCCCCTTGCCTCTTGAATTCTGTTGTCTGACATTGGTTCCTAGTGTGAATATGTTATTTGAAAAGTCTGTAGAATTTAAGTTATTTTTTCCAACAGATAAATTGACAGAAAAGGAAGAAAAGAGCAGTGTTCAAAGATATGATTTCCATTCAATTAATTACATGTTGAGTGTCTGTATGGACAGTAATGATTTAAATATCCGATTGCTTTTGGTCTTATCACTTAAGGGTTTGATAGGATACCTTTACTTGTTAATGAAATGTAAAAATTTGATTTTTGATCATTTGTTTTTTGATTTTCTGATTTAGCAAATCACTGATAGTGACTTTAAGCTCTTATCCCTTAATGACTATTTTGTATTTGCCCTTCTGAGTATTCTCTTACTAGATTTGCTGTTTATTCTCAGTATTTCAGTTTTTGTCCTGCAGTAGATCCATATGACCTTGGCATAAAGGTCAGCACAAAATGTTTTAGGCAACGTTGCCTGCTGATTCCAAAGCTCAATGATGCAACTTTGGTCATTCTTGAGCATTTTGATTTAGGGAAGGGGTAAATTAGCAGGGGTCAAATTTGTAAATGTTTCATGTGGGATTAAAAGGTGTATAGACATGTTCATATGGTCCTACAGATTAAGAAAAGGTATAGTTTGCTATTATACAACCTCTTTTTTGGCATGCATGACAGGCCAAAAACTGTTCAAGGTCATGATGGAGGTAATTTTTTATAATGATCAGATTTGTTTCAAATTGGTTCAATTTGTTCATAAAGACATTTCACAACAGGAAATATACATCTACACACCTGTATGAAACATTTACAAATTTTACCCCTGTTAATTTGCCCACAACAAAGTTGCCTCGTTTTGAATCAGCAAGTCAATGTTGCCTAGAAACCATCCAAACATTTTGTGCAGACTCTTATGCAAGGTCATATTCAATGGCCTATGGGTTCTGCTGCTGGACTATTTTTTTGGGTATTTATCTTAAGCCCAGTACTTGCTGACAACAAATACAACATGATCGTTTTAGATTGTATAAGGGCCATTCTTCGGTCACGTTTGTGACCAAAAACCGGCGATTTTTTACTTTCAACCCAATGCTGTTTTGTCAACATAACTAATCTGATATTACTTTTTACATTATAAATAACCTTGAGTCTAAGCCTAACCAAAAATAATATATCCACTTTCACTTGATTGGTTATTTCATCATGGGGGCAAATAAAGTTCGGTCACGTTTGTGACCATCAGAAGGTCACACACGTGACCAAACTTTGGGGGGAAACCATTACAAAATAACAAATCTACCAAATTTTTTTTTTTTTTTTTTTTCCGTGATAAAAATGTTAACCCTGGAACATTTGGGCATATCTTTTTTTCTGGATGAGCTAGAGTAGCCAAACTTGGGTATATTGTAGGAGGGGAAACCCCCTACTAACCATGTAATTCATACCCCCATGGTCCTCCCCTGGGTCTGTCAGGGGGTGGGGGGAAAAGGTCAAGGCCCAAAAAAGGTCCATATTGCACAGAAAATGTCAACATAGTGACCATATTGTGTACGATTTATCTGGAGTTCCGTGAGGGCTACAATGATGTAACTTGGTGGAAAGAAGCGGGTTGATGAGTTCTCGACCTTATTAGATTTTGGGTGTAAAATATGCTAATTAAGTATCTAATTTGCATAGTTTATGAAAATTTTCCCGCAAGGCTTGTGTACAAGTTTTCTGGAGTTCTGTATGGCGTATAGTGATGTAACTTGGTGGAAGGAAGTGGGCTGAAAAGTTCTCGACCTGATTAGATTTTGGGCGTATTTCGGGCAAATTAAATATGCAAATGAGCTAATTAATATGCAAATATCAGTGTAATTGCTAGGTGGGGGGAAGTATACTACAACAAAGGTATTAACATACGTAGTACCCATGTTTTCATTGAAAGTATTCTTTTTAGTTTTGGTTGTTACACATGGTCAGTCTTTTGGGTTGCCAGCCTGTTAACATTTCTTGGAAAATGTGGAAATATGTAAAATTCGGTGTTTCGCCCCTTTCTAGACCTCGTTTGGGTCCCAAATTTAAAATGTGGTCACATGATTTTTTCAAAAATAGTGTTGCCAAATTGAATAAATTATTATATTTTTACTAAATTTAGTGAATTTTCAGGGATTTTTGCACGATGAATTTTAAGATTTCTCGAGTTACTTCACCAAAAAGTCACAATTTTTTTTCAAATTATTTTTGGTGAGCTAGTGGTGGCCAAAATTAAGGGTGGACTGGTACAGTTCTAGTCATCACTTAGTGATCGTGATATTCGGCGGGGACATATTTTACGCATCGCGTAAATACGAGTTCGCCTTGTTTGTTTTGTCCCTCTGTGAGTATTCTCTTATTAGATTTGCTGTTTATTCTCAGTATTTCAGTTTTTTTGTCCTGCAGTATGATCCATATTACCTTGCATAAGATTCCAAAGCTCAATGATGCAACTTTGGTCATTCTTGAGCATTTTGACATAGGGAAGGGGTAAATTAGCAGGGGTCAAATTTGTAAATGTTTCATGTGGGATTAAAAGGTGTATAGACATGTTCATATGGTCCCTACGGATTAAGAAAATGTATAGTTAACTATATCTACAACCTCTTTTTGCCATGACAGGCCAAAAACTGTTAAAGGTCATGATGGGGGTAATTTTTTTTTATAATGATCCGGTTTGTTTCAAATTGTGCATAAAGACATTTCACAACAGGAAATATACATCTACACACCTTTTAACCCTGCATGAAACATTTACAAATTTTACCGCTGTTAATTTACCCATGACAAAGTTGCCTCGGCCGGAAAAAATAAAATAATGGACTCGGCTGCGCCTCGTCCATTATTATTTTTTTCCGACCTCGGACACATTATTCGCCCATAAAGGATACTGCATCACCCTTTATTTCTTAATTGTAAATCTGAGATGAATTGATATATTGTATTCAAAGGAACTCATATTAGTCCAAGCTGCTTTTTTAGATATGTTTTTCAACATTTTCTAGACCAGTTTTATGCTGATTCTAAATCAAGTAGGTGCCAGAGGAGAAACCTTGAGCATTTTTGTAGAAATGCAAACAAATTAAAATGGTTACCAAAACACTAATAATGAATAATTATTCACTCAAAAGTTGTAATTTTTGGAAGTGATCATTCAACTAAAAACTACAAAAATATCTTTTACCTAGGGAGCAAAGGCCTGATTTTAAGGGTTTTTGGGACACCTCTGCTGTCACAACAATTCATATACCAAAATGTTCCAGAAAGTCTGTGGAATAAAATCTGAGTGAGCCATCTTGCAGATGTGGATGTTAAAGTGACCTTTGACCCACAGAAAGGACAAAGGTCAAAACCTCTTTTCACCAAATGTGAAATTTAAGGCAAAATTCTTTTCTTGAAAAAACACTAAAGAAACACCTCCTATTTGAATTATACAACAAACACTTGTGTAATTCATGTTCAAAAGAACCTACGAAATAATTATCTGCAATATGACCACTGATTTAAGCAAAGGAATAGCAACCTTACCCTCACCAACAGACCCACACACCCCATTTTCTGTCCACACCCACATTTGACTGCAATGTCAAATATTGTCCATTACTGATTTGGGCCATTTCCACCACCAGAAGTAATTTTTACACAGGATATTTCTAGGAAAATGATTTAATCAACACAAAATGTATACCAGTGCATTCAGATGAATGTTTAAAAAAAAAAGTCAATCACAAAACTTCTCTGTGACCTACGGTTTTTAACTTACGATGTCTAGAAACTTGCTGGCTGACAGAAAAGGCACAATTTGGTCATTTTCTCCATTTTTGGCCCAAAATTGCAACTTTTTCATAATTTTTGATCATTTTTTGCATTATAAACATTTCTTTTACAAATGATGTTGTTGGAATATACGAGAACTTTAATTTAATGCCAGTTGTAGAATTCTCAAGTGGGGCAGTTACCATGGCAACGGCAATTTACACCCATTTTTTTAGCCTCAGTGACTGAAAAATTGGCTTAAAATAAGGTTTAAATTGTGGTTGCCATGGTAACTGCCCAACCTGATGAATCTACAACTACACCAAAAATAAAGTGCTATTGTAAACCAATAATATGAGTAGTAATAAAACCTGTTTTCATAGAAGAATATGATTAAAATGATGAAAAATGACAATTTTTAGTCAAAATTGACAAAATCACTCAAATCGTCCATATTAATGCTGGCCTGTGATGTTCAAGGGGTCACAGGTCAAAATCTAGGTCACAGAAAGGTGCTGTGATTTACTTTTTTAATCCTAACATCCACCTCAATACATTGATATAAAACCTTTTTAAAAAAAAATCCCATGCAAAAATTACTTTTTTTGGTAAAAATGGTCAAAATCAGTCAAGGTCAATTTTGTACATAGTAATCAAATGTGGGTGTGGATGCAAATTGGGGTGTGGGTATCTATGGATAAGTGTGGGGGTGTCGGCTTTAGGCTTAACCTGATCTTCAAATTGTATGAAATTATTTTAGAAGTTATTTTACCCATTAAATGTACAAGTGTCAATTGTATAGTTCATAAAAGAGGTGTTTCTTACACAATTTTCAGTAGGTTTTAGACATTTTGTCATATTTTTATGAAATAAATGGAAAAGAGGGTTGACCTTTCTCGGGGTCAAAGGTCACTTTAACATCCAGGTCTGCAAAATGGCCCACCCAGATTATATTCTTCAGACTTCAAGGAACATTTTGGTATACAACTTTCTGTGACAGCAGAGGTGGCCCGAAAAACCACGTCTGCTCCCTAGGTATTTAGCCTAAAACTAGAATTACTGACCTTTAACTTACTGCCATTGGCAGCCATATTGGATGCCCATCTTTGATGCCATCTTGCAGATGTCAATCACTTTGATATATTATGTTTAAAAGGTGGGTGACCCAATCATGATCCAAATTTTCATATGATGTTTTTATCCTTCACATGGAAGCATATCACCAAAAACATCTGATTACAAATTTTGAGTTAAATTGGCTCAGTCGTTTGGATAGTAAAAGCAAAAATGTGTACTAAATGGCACATAGACGGTGTGTGTTAATAAATGTGATATACCACACTTGTGAGACGTTTTTGATCTTAAAATCAAAAGGAAACATTTCCTGGGCCTAAAAATTCTCTGGGGTAATGAGAAAAATATGAACTTTCTTTTGATACCAAAATCTCCATTTTGATGGAGTAAAGTGGGAGACGAGGTTTAAACTGCTCTGAATAAGTTATAGTGATATTCAAACACTACAATCTTAGCTAATGTAAGTGATGAAATGTAAATAAAGCCATTTCTGACACTTCCTTGAAGAATTTTTGATTGTGTTTATTAAATTATTAAGAAATTTCGTAATGGGCTCAATTGATAATATAGATTGCTAAAGCATTAGTGTATATATCAAGTTACCATTCTATGTTTAAAAGTGTTGGAGGCCATTTGAATCGATTAACAGACGAGTTTTAGGGTTTTGGTGGCCATTTTGATTTTTAGACCCACGAATACTTCGGTGGGTCTATACTACTGGGGTTTGAAGCCAATGGTTTTGTTAACTGCGTGTTTATCTTATATCGTATTGTCTTGAAATTTCGCATGTGTGTTTGGATGACGTGGGAAAATAATGCAGCGTTTTCGTTTGACGACAATAAGGTTGTGAAAGCCAAGTTTAGGGTCTAAACAAACAAATTGGTTGAATTTGGTTCGTGATGTGTCATACAGCTCCTTTTGGATGTGTGCATTGTTAATGGCCATGGAAGCTGTTGGGAATAGCAAAAGTCAATCACAGTAAGCCTCTGGCAAGCCTTCCCTTGTCCTTCCAGATTTGCAGCCTTATGATATACCTTAGTTGTGTCAATCAGTGTGCTTGCAATTGTGTTTGTTTACTGATTAGGGTCACTTACCTTGCAAGGACACATTCCATGTCTGTTGATTATTTCCAGGCTCAACACCTTTCTGTTCAGATGAGCACATTTGGCAATCTGCTAGTACATAGTTTTACAATGGACGATAATGTAAACATTATTGCACAATAGTAATATGTAAAAAATGTTTTTATATTTCCCTCAGAAATGTAAATTTGTGGTTTTTTTTTTTCCATGATAAGCCCAACATGCACCCAATCGAATTTAACACTTACGTGACTGCGTCAATCTCATTATTCTGGTCATCAGTTGTATAATATCCTCACCCCTCCTCTACCCCATAAAAAATACATTATTTCTTTCATCCAATTTAAAATACCTGTCTGGAATTTCCTTTTCCTTGATCCACTAACCTTTCCTGTGGTGTGTGTGTGTGGTTTTTCGTTTGTGTGTGTCAGGATGTATGTGTGTTGTAAACAAATGTCAAAAATAGGTAATTAACATTATTGAACAATGTATTAACAGTATTAACCCTTGGTCAGTCAATAGTATAACTATTCCTCTACCCCAGTAAACATTTCTTTCTCAATTTAACATAACTGTCGGAAATTTCCTCCTTGTTCCACTAACCTTTCCGGTGTGTGTGTGTGTGTTGTGTGTTTGCGTGGTGTTGTGTCAGGATGTTATGTTGTGTTTGTAAACCAATGTCAAAATAATCTTTTAATTACATTATTGAAATGTAAAAAGTATTAACATTATTAACAATTGGTCATCGATAGTATCTAGCCTCTCCCCCATTAAAAAATCATTTCTTTCTCATTTTAAATACTGTCTGTAATTTCCTTGATCCACTAACCTTTCCGTGGTGTATGTGTGTGGTGTATGTATGTTAAGGGTGCATGTGTGTGTGGTTATGCATGCGTGGATGTGTCTGTGTATTGGCGTTCTAATGTCTATTTCTGTCTGTGCCCGTCTCTCTGGCTGGCTGTCATGTTTGTAGGGGTGTTTGTGTGTGTGTTTGTGTGTGGTGTGTGTGTTCTGTACATGACAAACGTTCAAAGTCGAGGGACTGTCCTTTTATTGTAATAAATTCTTTATTATGTTAATAAGCCGGAGTCCGTCTTTCTCGGTAAGTAAATCCTCTTAGCATTTCTCGACTTATCCATGTCTCGCGACTTCTTCAAATGAGTCAATCAATAGTGGGAAGTAGTATCAATTCGTCGATAAATGCCTATTGGTTGGTGCCGGTGGATCAACATTTTGTTACAGTACTATGGGACAAAAAAAAGCGCATCAGTGAGTGCAACGAAGTTCTGGTCGTACAGAATCAAGTTTGAATAAAGATTGAACAATATGGCCTATGGCGATATGAGTTTTTAAAACTTAAACGCTAATTGATATACTGTACTTATTATTATTAACAAACAAAACGGTATGGTCAGAATCTTTATTCACTTTATCTTAAAGCCAGAACGTACTAATCATAAACTCCATCCACCCTTACGTTAACTGGTTCTTTCGTATATTTTAGAGTTACTTATGAAGTTAATAATCCTGTTTTAAAAGAATTTCAAGTCTGTTCAAGTGTGAATAACTCACCTTGTTTTACTGGTTTCTTCCACCGTTTCACTCACCATAAAATTGGCACAAACCCGATTTTTGTGTTCCACAGTAAACTGTAGTTATCTCTCGATTGAAAAGCCAATGGATGAAATGAACAAAAAATCCTGGAACAAGCCTGGTCCTTTTCGCTTTAATATGAATGTACATACGGCTTACTTATGTGCGATCAATAAATATTGAAAAAAAAATCGGTTTTTGATTTTTGAGAGCGGCGGTATATCCCCTTTGCCTATTCCTCGGCAAGCATCGTATAAAATACTGGCATATCAAAAAATGTATATATGGCAGGTTTTTTTCTTTATTCCTGTCTAGGGGAGGTTTCCACAGCTCAGAAATAGGGTTAGGTCAATAGCACATCCTTTTTCAAGTTGTGCGTAATACAGCATCTTTATGATGGTGCAATATATGACCAGCAAACACCTGATTTTAGATATGCATAGGCAGGACCAGCTCCAGACAGTCAAGTGACTTACCAAATCGACTCCAAAACAGGTCCCCGAAGGTAGAAGGTAGCATGAAATTAACACTCCCGTATGTAATCGTAATCTTTCACCTTTTCATCCATTCCGTCATTTTATAGCGAAAAAATGTGAAGTAGCACCTTCACCGGGGTTAGGGTATTCCGTCCAAAATCAAGGGTAAGGGGGTGGTTGCACCCAAGGATATTTTAAGGGGCATGTTTGAAAGTTTTACAAGGGGGTTTTGGGGGTGAAGGCCATTCTATAAAGATTAACTTAAATACTTAGGCCTAAATTCTCTTAATCAATCAATCCTTTTTGCCATATATACAATGCTCAAATAACATTAAAAAAACAACTATATACTAACAAAATTGCATATGGAGGATAATTCCAAAAGGCCAATAAATAAAATGTGTAAGCGGAGTAACTATTTCTTTAGCAACTTTCTTTATTTTGAGATGTTATCACATGTTATCATTACCAGCACTCTTGTTTTTATTGAATTTCTCAATATCTTAGTATATCCATTTCAAATAATTGGTTCCATGTACAATACGACAATGTTTTGATCTTTGAGGTAATCAACATAGGTTTTAACCACAACCCGATTTTTTATATGGATGCAAGCTTTGACGCAATACGTTGCGCGTGTAAGTATTTGTTTAAACAACTGGTTTTCTTATATGATTACTTTCTAATAAACCTCTTGTAATCCAGGTTGATATCGGTTCTTTCATTTGGTGTTACTATTACTTTTTTTGTAGCGGAACACATTCATTATACAGTGGCATTACCGGTTTAATAAATATATTGTTTGTACGGGTGAGGTCAAAGATTAAATCCCCTTGGGATTGTCTCCCCATTCAGAAATGAAATCGCGATAAATACAATTTGATTTATGAACACATAACGTTGTAAACATGTAGTTACAATGTATGATAGAATACTAATTCAACAAACAACAAGTGATAGCTCGATATCGTCCATATACCATTATCTGACACGAGCTGGCACGACAAGTGTCACGATCGCGGCATCTATTTGACCCTCCATCATGATCGTCATAATCATCACGCCGCAAATTCACGCCTTACCCAAGCGCTGTGAGTTGTCAATGAAACCAGACGTCCAGAATGTTCTCTTATTACCATAATAAAAGAACCTGGCATTACCATACAAAGGACGTCCCTCCGACTTTGAACGTTCTGTTCGACATGTATGTGTGTTGTAAACAATTCAAAAATCATTAATTAAAATTATTGAAATGTTTAACTTCTTACAATGGCTCAAAGCAAAACCAAGAACTAATATGTACATCGTGTACAGGTGTGGGTGCATGTGGGTGCAGAAAGTATTCAGAATGTAGTCATTTGATGTATTTTCCATCAATTTGAGGAAGGGCAACCCGCACGTTTAGAATTGATTAAAAGGGCCTTAAAGTTTCCAAGAACTTCATTCCAATATCACCCCCATATCAAAAAAAATGTGGATTTCCAAATATTCGCATCATTTGAGGAAGAGTACCCTCAAGGTTAAGCTTACCAATTACCGGGTCAATATGATGCAGGTTAATTAATGGAGTTCGATGAGTTATGTTTTAGATTTTTGTTTATGTTGGGTGAATTTGGATGAGTTCATCAATGAGTTTTGGTTTTTAGAGTTATTTTTGGTGGAGTATATTTTTTGAAAAAAAAATTGTTTGATTTTTTCTGGGAATGCTACTCCTTTGCATTCATTTAGGAAAAACGCCTCAAATTGAATTAAAGGGCAGTAAATGCATTTTCAAAAGTTATGGAGTTCATTGATGAGTTGTGTTTAGAGTGTTTTTTGCTGTTTTGGCGAGTTAGGAATTGCGTTTCATTGATGATTTGTTTTCTAGAGTTTTTGGGTGTTGTAATGGAGTTCATCAACTAGTTATGGTGCGTGGGTGAGTGGTGTTGGGAGTGTATTTTGTTGGGTGGTGTAGTGGGGGGGTGGTTCATCGGGAGGGAGGGATGTTTTGGGTGTTGGTTTGTTGTTTTGGTGAGTTCTAAATGGAGCCCATCAATGAGTTTTAAGCATTAATTTGTTAGTGAGGTAATTAATGGAGTTTCATTGATGATTAGGTTCTTAGAGTTATTTTGGTGAGTTAGGATGGAGTTATTTTGGTGAGTTTGGAGTCATCATGAGTTGGTTAGAGTTTTTTTTTTGGTTATGTTTTTGTGAGTTATAAATGGAGGCCATCAATGAGTTTTAGTAGTTATTTGTTAGTGAGTCTGAATGGAGGTCATTGATGAGTTTATGTTGGTTAAAGTCCATTTGGTGAGTTATGGATGCGTTCATAACCAATTCAGATGGTTTAGGGTTTTTTTTTGGTGAGTTGTGGCATCATTGTAATGAGTTATTGGTTTTTTAGAGGGTTTTTTTGGTTTTGGTAGTTATGGATGGAGTTCACCAATGAATGAGTTGGTTTTTAAGAGTTCTCTCTTGGTGAGATATGGATAGAGTTCATTGATGAGTTTATGGTTTTTCGAGTTCTTGGTGGTCGCGAAAGCCGGGTGACCGCCTTGTATCTATTAAAGGCCATTCCCTCCATTATTTACCTTTTTAAAGGCACTTCCATACTAATCAATTTACCAATTAATTCCTCCTTTACCATTAAAGGGCCATTCAGGCCGTTTCTCAGTTACCATTACAAGGGCTTCTTCCTCATTTTTTGGACCAAGGGGTGCCATTCATCATTTTACCTTGGGAAAGGGCCTCAATTTGATTTAAAAGTAAAGTGCCATATCCTTCATTACCAATGAAAGGGACATTCCTCAATTTACTATTATTAAAAGGCTATTCTCCATTTAACCAAATACCCGTATAAGGCCGGCCCGGCCCCCGGCCTTCCTCAATTTACCAATTAAAGGGCCATTCCCCAATTAAAGGGGGCATTATATGATTTTTCGAAAATGGTTAGATTATAATTGGATTAAAGAGGCATTATGTATTTCACAACCTATAACAAAACTTTTGACAGGACGGTATTTTTTGTCACCATTTGAGAAGAGCACCCCCGGTTTCATGTTGACCTCAAATACAGCTTGTAACTACACTACATTTTCTAATTTGGCCAAAGCATCTTTTAATGTCCCATTCTGGATTCTTTTGTCAAAACCTGGTCTGCCACTCAATAACTTGTCTAGGTGTCTCAATTCATTGCGTATCCAATAATCATTTCCAGTTCAACCATACACGTGGGTCTTATGCCTCATTGATGCTTCTCGTTTTTATTTGTAGTCTTGGCACCATTGGGAAATCAGATTTAGCCAGGCAAAAATTGTCTTGACACGCATTGAAACAATACTGTATAATCACAATAGGTCACATGGTCCTGTAGCGTTGTCTATATGCTCTGGAGTAAAGGCCTCCAATATTCTCTGTGAAATTCAAATGGTAAAGACGTTGTAGATCTTCACTTAAATCACTTTGTTATCTACATTATTGCAATGAAAAATCTATTATAGTATCATAGTTCATGGGGTTGTTCATTACATACAAGGTGGAGTTCAAAGGATTTTCCCCCCGATGAAACAAAAAATATTAAAAATATTTGAATCTTTTTAGAATATTATTATACTACTTTATATTAACAATATATTGACTTCTCAATATCACACATGTCAAACAATTCCAAGATTACAGGGCATCTTTGCATTTTTAAGTTATGTCCTCCCAACAAAGTTTAGAGGTCTCCAAATGCCATGTGTACAAATATAGACATTAAAACATGTTAACAGTGTAGTTCACAAACCAGGCATCCAAAAACGAGAACAAGGCAACCCCTTTTCTTTGTTTGTTGTCATTTATTCACGATAGAGATATTAAGCACAAAATTATAGTATGTTTCATGAAGGAAAAGGTCTACAAAAACGTCTGACTTTGCCACCTTAGGTGTATCATTTAAATTGAAACCTGTTTTTGATGTGTATTTTTCCAATATTTTTTGTTTTGCCTTAGTTTAAAAGTTAAAAAACGAGTTCATTCCAACCCTTGAAGAATTTCCAACAGCCAAATAGAATTGCAACTTGTTTTTGCATTAATCATAACTTGACTAAGTGGCATGTGTTTATACTCATTGGGGCTTTATTACCATTTATCCACCAGAGTATGTAAAGCACACCTTAGGTATCCCACTTCGGAAATTTGCGCTTCAATGCCAGCAATAGAATCTATCTTGTAGCAACGTAAATCTGAGGGCCTTTTATGTAAATGAGTGCAGATCTTGATTGCCTGAAACAAAAATGAAAATGCAAAATTTCCTGTGAAGCTATTTAAAATTACTTTGAAGTATTTACAATTTTCAGAGCTACCTTGCACAGTTTTGACAAGAAAAAAAACAGATATTTGGGAACAATCATTTTTGACTCACGAACTGTACAACAGAATCTGGTGTATGATCCGATAAAATCTTAGTAAGAGATTTTCAGTTGCAATATCTGAATGATGGTCTTGGCTCAACTACTTAAAATTTCCTCTATTAAATGAACTTTTAATGGCAGAACTGTAAGCAATTGAAAATAATTCGTACTATCTATGTGAGAGATATGTCAGGGATTGAGAGATTGACCTACTCGTTCGTTTTTAATCACATAAAATATCCGATGTCAAATCACATTGTAAATCTGCTGTCATTTAGTAGATTTGTGCTGTGTTGGTTGCAATCGTTGTTGATTTGTATGCAATAGAAAATCCAGTCAAAATACAACTTTCCAACATGATGCTTATGAAAAATGTAATCAATATGTCAAAAAATCAGTATCGGCTTGGAATACTACCTGGGGTTTGTAAAAACAACTCTATTTAGTATCCCGGCTTTGACTGCTTGTACCTGTTACTTACATTGCCAATAGGTATTTCCTCTTTCAAAAGAGGTTTCAACCTCGTGTTCATGCATGTTTAACTTCATGCATATAACTGACCATATTTAAAAAGCATACGAATTCAGTGTGTTCACTGCGGCAGAGTAATAAAAAATGTCATTTTGTGTAGGGTGTGGTGTTTTATAGTTAGGTTGTTCACAATCATACTCTAACAAACTAACATATTATCAGCTGATTATATTGTCCATTGGCCACATGTGTGGTTCGAATTGTTGAACCGTATCTATTCAAAACATCATTGGCCCCAAATTCAAAGAGTAAGCTAAAACTTGAGTAATCTAACCCTAAATCAAAGTTTTTAATGTTCATAAAGCAAGCGGGTGGTGAAATCCCTACAGATGACTTTTGAGTTCATAAAGATTTTTTGAATGTGGCTGGGGAACAGGGGGGTGTGAACAGTTCAAACACAATAAAATGCAATACATCTCCTGGATCTCCATATAAAACAGATAAATGTCATTTGCCTAAAGGTATGTAAAGGGAATGTTGGGCGGGCAATCATACCAAACCAACAAGAAATTTGATTAGTGGCCATGATCTAGATAATACACCTTGAACACGCATTTCTTTTTCTGGTGAAGAGACAACGCCCTTGTATGCAATCATTCCAGGATAAATGAGTATTCATTATATTCATGTGTGCCCTCCTTAAGCAGGAAAGACTCAGTCATGTCCACTGTTTCTGTTGTCTGTTGTTGATGTATTCTGTTGTTGTTGAAAAAGGGTTAACATGTGTCTGTAATATCCGCATACTTGAATGGAGTTAAACCAAACTCGAGTCATAGTTGCATGCGGATCACTCATTTTTGATAGGTTCAAAGTCACATACCAAGGTCAAAGGTCATGCGGTCAAGTCGAGTTCAATTGGAAATCAAATTTCGTTGTATGGATTTAACATGCAAATCCTCATTTTGTTATGAGATCAAAGGTCCCTCATCAATGTCAAAGGTCATATGAGCTTCGCATTCACAGACCGAGTGACTTGATAATTTACTAAATTTGCCCCCAGCTGTCATCAATGCCATCATTCATTGTGCAACTGAATGCTTTTGGCATTGAAAATCGCAGGGTCAGTACTTGCCTACTGGTGCTTTTTGTTGTTTTCAATAGATCATAGATATGACAGGCCCCAGTGATTATATCCTCTGTATTTAGCAGAATGGAGAAGAATAACATGCAAAATTCCTTCTAACATCAATACATTTCTTTATGAGACTGATTCTTGACGATTTCACTTGATTATGAAACAATACCCATAAAAATACCTATCAATTTAAGCTCAAAACATCACAATTTTCGTCGAGATAAAAAACATAATTTTTATTCCGAGGGTTTTTACGTTACTTCTCCGAAGGTCATTACTCATTACTCCGAAAGGTTGATTCTCCAAATGTTTGTAATATCGACCTTTCGGTCAAACCTTATTTTTGGTTAGGGTTAAAGTTAGCGTTAAAGTTAGGGTTGACGTTTAAAAAATTTTTTAATAAGGTTTAATCCGAACGTTTTTATTTTCCGAAAGGTCGATAATTCAAAAATTCGGAGAAACTTCCTTTCGGAGTACAAGTCCTATGGTTTTTATTTACTCCGAAAGGTTTGTATTCTGAAGGGTTTATATTCCGAAAATTCGGAGAAACCTTTCGGAGCACTGACTGTTTTTTTCCTTATTTTTGGGAATATCACCTTTCCGGACCAATTGCTGTTCGGATTAATTACCTTTCGGAAAAATAATAACACCATTAGGAGCAAATGTCTTTCAGAATAAATTCTTTGGTGTAATAACCTTTCGGAACAAAAATCGACAAATACACGCGCAACATCGACCGACCTTTTCTTTCCATCCACTACTTAAATTTCCACCACTATAGTTATTACGACCCAGAGATGTATTAAAGTAATCTATCGTTTAATTCTCTCGGACTTTAATACCTGTAGATTATATCTATTGGTCTTCTACGGGTCATTCCATGCCAATTCAACAGATCGAGTAAAGCCATCATCACCATCATGGATTTCTGCGTTTTTTTGGGTATTGAAAGATATTCATGATAAACTGAAATTCTAAAACAGTGAGTCTCGTACCACGCCCACCCTTTCTTTTCGTTTTCGCACGCTGCGCAATTTCAAATTTGAGGGTTGGGGTCACCTAAAAAACATGTAACCGGTTGAAATCCAATATTCAGAGGGCCATAAGTACAGAAAACTCCCACCCTTCAGATCCTTCAACCTGGCCATTCTGATAACCTTTTGCTGCAGATTGCAAATATGTGGACAGAAAAAAAACATGCCCAATTTAAAATAACAGGGGTTCACAAATGAGCTCCAAAACAACTCGGACCCTACTTTGGGGGCCCATAAGTCAAAAAGTAAAAGTGATATAACTTCCAAATTTGGGCTGGAGATAGCTAATCTTAAATACACCACCCTTGTGTACAATCTTATACCAGCTTCGTTGGAAAGATATAGCTGTCGCAAAAAAGTAAAATTTCATTTGACCTTGACTTGGTCCCCCTAAAAACGCAATGTCAGACCTTCTGCAACCAAATTCTGCAAAGTGTACTTTACTTTTGAACAACGTTACTGCTGATGAAATATGCTAGTGGTGTCTGACATGTTTTCCGCATGAACGCAAAATTTTCAGAGTGCCTCCAATTTTGTCAAAACGAGAGGCCTAATTATTTATCCTTGAACTACAAAAAATCACTTGTAACACTAGTGTGTGTGTACTTCCTCATGCTAAAGAAGACCACCACAGTAAATTAAGGGTCTATACTGAGGGATATTTTTCGCTAACACGTTTGCCGCGCACCTTCCCCTTTTAACCCCCTGGCTTTAAAAGCAGAAGGTGAATTTTGCCATAGCGTGCATATGTTCCAGTTTGGTTCGGTTTTGGGTTTTAGGCTTTCATTTTTTCAGTCGTCTTAGAAACTTATGGTTAGGTGCAATAGGGGTTTCATCATATGTGGATGATGTCAAAGGGCCTGGACCAAGGTCCAAGGTTATTTGAGGTCAATGTGTCCAGACTGTCATCTTGGGCCGGTGGATGGCCGCAAAGTTTACTTTGCCTGTATTTTATAATGATTCGTTTAATTCTTTTCCTTTCAGATACCAAAAAACCGCAACACCTGCACAACAATTTTCCATTATTTCTTGCCTAATTCGCGCGAGCTCAACACGAAGAAAATAGTTCTAAACTGCCTTCACTGTTTTAAAACCCTTTGAAACTTTATTATTTAATTATAACATACCGTATATGGCGGCGTTTCCGTCTCTTCCGATGGCAGGTCAGCTGAACAACTGCTGACTTTTCCGCTCAGGGATTAAATATCCAAAACTACTTCTGAACCTGCAACAAAATAAAAATGGAGCCCCCATTAGGATTTTGCTAAGAATCGAAACTGTGACTCTTCATATTCCACTATATGTGCGAACTGCATCTGGAAAGAAAACCGGGAAAGAAAATTGGCGAATACAATAGTGATCCTTCAACATTAAAATGTAAATGTTTATCCCGTGTCTGCAAGTAAACAAGACTTAACAAAAAAAGCACAAGAATATAATCGTTACTCTTTTGAGGAAGAAATCGGAAGAATGCCTAGTGGCACGCATATCTCTTTACTATTATGTGCAAGCCGACTCGCTTTTAGACGCACTACTTAAAACTGGTTTTGTTGCACTAATGTGGTACAACACCAGACCAGAGTGGTTTTGAAACTAATCCCCTAATGCATTGCAAGGGCCTATACTGTACTGAGCTAAATAGATGTCAGTACTTATGGCAAAAGTGGTTCAAAAGTTCAAGAACCATATGACAATTCATGATCGATGCAAAAATTCCCTGAGTACTAACACTATCAGTGATCAAAAATGAGGGTAAAAGTCAGGATTTGTATATGTTAAGATAGATTTTTTGTGCGTCACATGACCCTATTGAGGTTAAATTTCCCAAACTGTGCATTGTGGGATTGACTCATCACCCTCTGACTCCGTACCAAGGAACTCAACACAACATTAGCATCACATTGACTGTTCGGAAATGAATTTAAAAAGCAGTAAAAACTGAAAACGGTTTAAGCACGTCCACATATATCTAGAATAGGTATCAAACGATTCAAACCATGGCACATACAAGGGTAATCAAGCAACTACTTTCATGGCCATCAGATTTTGAACACTACTGTTTAGGCATGGTGAAAGTGGTAATGACGTATTCAAATTGAAGTAAATAAACCCTAATGATAAACCAATGACATTTGCTGAAAGCAATCGATTTGGTTTAAGATGATCCAATTCCCAGTAGTGTGAAAGGTAAAATTCATCGTTATGGCCGTCCAAAGTGGCTCGAAGGAAGCTGCTCTATACACATGGCATAAGCTAATCATTATATTCCCAACAGCACTTGGATTGCCCAGTGGAAGAAATGTGCGCATTTTTTAGATCGCACTCATACGCGGTGGCAGAGGAAACAGATACCTCGCTACAGAAACAGATCCGCACATGGTACTGTTTTTTAGCTACACTCTCTGGACTATCAAAGATAGTGCAAGCAAAGTTAGAACACGAGTAAAGGATTTACGTAATTCTCAGAACAGATGCTATAACTGGATCTATTGCCAATACAACATGGTAACCGTAAAAAGTTCTGCAAAAACGGAACAAAATATTGCAATAAAACGCTCATTTCATGATGTAACATCTCGCGGATGCTGCTCTGTGGGAATAAATGCTTGTCGCCGAATATGACTATTATGATGGCCAGTGCAATATCTCATAAAATGTTACAAATTGATTAATGGGGCCTTGAAAATCAAACTTATAGTTTGTTACCATACTATGACCATTGGGTTGTAGTTAACAGGTTAAAAATGGCTAAAAGGGTAAAGGAAAAGTCAATTTCTATTTCACATTCATCAACCCCTTAATTACCCCTATTGAAAAAGTTAATCACTTAATATAACTACCTAGCTTTGAGGAAGGGGTCCACTAACTCCCAAAGTGTTACTTTTCTGTAGTGGGGGTAAACGAACTCCTTAAAGGCCGACTCAGAGATATTCCTGAGGATGCGCACGTCAATTTCCAAAAAAAAAATCGTGTTTTTTGCATATTGAACATAGGCTTGTCTATATACTAATCCCTGTGTAATTGCTAAGCTTCTCGATTCCTTCATATAGAAAATCACACCTTTGTTGAAAGTCCGGATCCGGATTTTTTTTTATACACAGTAACCTATTGGACGTAAGACCTCCCTAAATGTGTAGCAATCAAAACGAAAAATCCTGATTCATCTCAAATTTCGAATTCCATTTTAGGTTACGATCTTTAGTTCTAGTTGTACTATTTTTCATATTACACAAACAATAAATTTCGAAATTGCTGAGTCAGACTGTTAAATAAGGGGCCCTATGATATTCTTCTCCTGGTTTACTTCTTATATAAACGCAGCCAAGTAAGTGCGGCTCTGCGAGGATTTATGCGTTGTAGTTTCAAATACAGTCTTCAGTGATCGATCCATGTAACAAGTTTATCAAGTTTAAGGCCCCATCCGAACAAAGCTGCGCACTATGACAGGTCGTGAATCAGGTATGTAGGATTTCTCATGCAAGCTCAAAAGACATGAATGTATCACTGTGTGAGGGGTGGGTCGCTCTTATTTTCCTAACATGGAGAAGAAAGCGATAAGGAGGACCACAGTCGAACCCACTTGACGCTTTGAACATATATCTATGCACGCCCCCATAATGCAATTGTATAATTCATATTACCTTCGAGCGTTATCCTATTCAGATTTTATCGCTCGAGAAAATTTGCAGCACGAGATGAATGCTCGAAGTAAATACTCAAACATACTCTCTCATGCGAAACCCATCAACACGCCCGGGGGTTCTTGTATTTTGATCGGGAACACGCTGCAAAAAAGAGAGCGGACTAGCCTGTTAAATGCGGGACTACCGCTAGGAGGTATCAAAATTCAAATTAATCAAGTTCTTACTTCTAGTCCCATTGGGGGTACAAAAATTTCCGTTGTGTTGTTACTGGTTTAATGATACAAATAGGAATAAAATTAACCTAAACATCTTATAAGCAAAATAACCCCAAATGTGTATTTTTTCACTTGCGTAGCCACAATGTCATTTTTTTGTATATTAGCATTTTAAATGGGTATCTTTTTCATGTATTGAGAAAAAGGGGCACGCAAGGGTATAATCTCACTGCCAATTACCTTCCCTCTTCATGCAGTACAGTGAAAAATTAATTGTTAAATATTAATAAAAAATATGTTGCATACAAGTAAAGAGTTTATAATAAGCGAGCTGCTGAAGCCGAAGCTCTATAGACAATCGCGTATAAACAGATTGAACGCTCAGTATGGAAAAGCTAATCTGACAGGTTTAAAAAATACAGACCTTCATTGATACACCTTCGTTCTTACCATTAACTCCTACGGACTTATTAATCGACGGACTAACAGGAATTCGCCATTTTTCAAAATTGTAATTATTTGTAGTCGAGATTCAACAAAAACATATTATAATACTCCCATTCTGTTGGATATTTTGTTTTCTCGAACATTTAAAAGTTTTTAATCCGTACTTGTTTTTCTAACATTAAACTTATGATAATGTTTGTTCTTGATGTTTAAAACATCATGCTTGAATAATGAAACAATGACGCAAATTTAGTACAGCAACAAGTCCATACTGAAATTTCAGGCATGTCGGACGAGTCATTATCATCTTTTGCATTTCACATTTACGAAACACCCTCATTTGGTCGTGCCGACGAGCCCAATGTCAAAAACGACGTAAGGTTCCCTGTACTACGCAATATGGCGGCTAGCGCCGATGTCAATGACGGTTAAATTCGGAAACCGTGTTTGTGCAGAGAGCTGGAAATTAAACCACGAGGGAATCGCATGTAGTATGGAATAGCCCAAGCCGCGTAACCGTTTTCCTCCTCACCAACAGCGCGCCGTGGTTGTTGCTGCGGTAAGCCGAGCGTGCGTTCACTGTTGAGGCGCACGCACGGCATATAAAAATATGTGCGTCAGCGATATGTTACCAGTGTTGCATTTCCCTCCCCATGTTTCCATTGTCTGATAAATCGGGGCGGGGCCGATTTTTTCTAGAAATAATTATGCGAAAAAACCATCGAATTGAAAGAAACTATGCTTCTAAAAAGATTCCTGCCTCCCTAATGCAACCCCAAAAAAAAAGTCCCTCCCATGACCCCCTGTTAATTTGCTTAGGAAAAGAGATATTATTGAGTCCGTGAGATAGCATGTAGCATCCGTTTGGTGTTGTTGTTTTCACTAATAAGTGTGAAGAACGTAAAATACTCGCGTGTCTCATTAAATATGATAGGACTTTCCAAATCCGACGATACGTAAACCAAATATGGTGTTGCCCAAAATATTTTAATGAAGTGCTTATGCTCATGATATACTTTTGTGCACCAGATTTTGGTTACGCGTTTCGGTGAGAATCTTCGGTCTGGGTATTTACGTCATTGTTTTTACCAGTAATGCCTGCCGTGCTTGTAAGCTGGTGGGTAATCTAACCAGGGCCTTATACTTAACACAGGGTGCCAAACGATCGTTCTTCTCATACAGAGCAGGGCAGATCACAACACAGATTGGCTGCGATGGCGAATTTCATGAGGTGGCAGATTCAGATTATCAATAATTTTATTGTTCAATTTTCATATTTTTTTTCCAGAATGGGAACAAGGCCCAAGGCAAGTCAGGGTTGGCCTGGTCTGCTCTAGTCCCGAGGGTGCTCTTGACTAAAACAACCAGTTCCTACTCGCTGGTGTGGACCCCGGAGCTTTAGCCTAATTGTGTTACTCTTAGGTCTACTCCAAGATGGCCCATGTCACTTGGGAAGATTTCCAAAGTTTCACAAAATTGGCAAGGTTTTGAAAGTTGCAGCATTTTTTTCAGTAACAAATTGAATCAAAGTTACACAAGATGTTGCCGTAACCTTCATTTACTTCTATTAACTTTTCGTAACTTTGCACAACCCTCCGCACACTTTGCGTAACCTTGAGCAACTTTTTGCAACTTTGCACAACTTTTTGCAACTTTGCACAACTTTTTGCAACTTTGCACAACTTTGCGTAACTTTATGTAACATGTGCAAAACATTCCGCACCTTTGCGTAACTTTATGGAACTTTGCAAAACATTCCGCAAATTTGCGGTTAACTTTGTGCAAAGTGGCAATAACTTTTGCACTTTTGCAAAACTTTACGCAACTTTGCAAAAAATTCCGCAACTTTGTGTAACTTTATGTAACTTTGTCAAACTTTGCATAACCTTTTGCAACTTTGCATATCTTTATGCAACTTTGCGCAATTTTGCTATCTTGATGCTTACTTTTCGTAATCTTGCAGAACTTTTTGCAACCTTGTGCAACTTGTGGAAATTGGCCAATATGATAACTTTTTGAACCCCTTTTGCAATTTTACTAACTTTTGCAACTTGCCACAATTGTGTAACTTTGCATAACATTTTGCAATTAGCAGGATGGGTTAGGGGCGGGGGAAGGGGGGGGTGGTTAAGGGGGGGGAGGAGGGGGGGGGTCAAGACTCAAGAAGTTTTCCAGATTTTTCCGGAGTTTCCGCTGCGCTCGCCGTTCCTGATATTTTCATCCCTCTTTCTTTTTCTTTGTTTCTCTCTTTCCCTCTTCTTTTTTCCACGTGACCCTATTTTAAGTGTAAAAATCACTATGCAGCATCATAGTGATTATAATGCAGAAGCCTGGGCAGTCTCATTTGGAACAGTTTTAACAGGGTGGGGGGGTATACTTACCCTGAAAAGTTATGGGTATGTGGCACTAAAGAAACCCTTTTCATGTTCTCATCCCATCCACCTTAGGCCTCCTTTTCTGCA
>JAMKCH010019323.1:0-22016 GCA_023653785.1 Ophioderma brevispina | reverse complement strand
ATATTGATCAATAACTTTTCCCACGTCACTTTTTTAGATTGCCCAGCCAGGGTCAGAAATACAGAGGAGGGACTTTATGATCAATTTTTAACGTGCTGGCAGCTCGGAATGTTGGGTGTAGCGAAAAAAACTTTAACTAGGAGCACTTCGGTCCAAATGGACCTCTTATAGAAGCCTTTATATAGTCATACAAAAAGGGGCTCATTGTAAATTGGGTTTGTTTAAAAGCATCTTATTTGATGAACAAAGTTGAGCATTTCAGCTACGACTTTTTAGTTTTATCTCAACACATCCCCTCCAGATGTGTTCGTACCATCGACCATATGCGTTTTACTGACAGGAATAAAAAAATCAGACATAGTTTGCAAAAACAAAAATCAGAGCATTCTGGACTCTTTACCTCAGAAATTAACTAAGAGGGTATCAGGGTGTTGTGTGGCATCGTGTGGGAGTACATTGTTTTCAAACAAACGAAACGTGACGCAGAGTGATGCATTATGCATTATTATTATTCAAGCTGTTAAGGCACAATAAAATATGTTTGGGAATGGGGGTTGCAAAAAAGGGGGGGAAATCATGAAATTCATGTTACATTGGCGACTTTTACTGGGAAGGGAAACTATAGGGACCATCCATATGGCTGTGCTGGCGTACAAATATGGAGACAAAGAGCCAATTTCCCCACCCTCTCATCACTGCCTTGAAGCACAGGCAGACAGCAAAGTTTCCCAAAATCCCGCTGGGACATGGTTACAACCAACATCAGGGCACGACTGGCATTCAAAACACAGACATTTATTCGCATTTCCAAAAACAATCAACGTGTAAGTTGGAATTTTTTTGTCTAAAAATGGTTCCTTTTATACCTCCGAAACAGGTTTCAACAGAAAAACTTCTAACCGGTCACATATTTTGTTTGAAACTTTAAATTAAACCCGAATATCAAATTTCCAACGCGCTACACAGTCTGTTGTAGAGACTCTTATTTGAAAAAGACACTCATAACAATAGCGCAGCGGGATGTTGTCGGCTCTGCTGTGGCCTTGAAGATGCCAGATGAGATGAACATAATGGAGGAACCAGGGTTGAAGAAAGAAAAGGATGTTTGGTGTTCGAAGGCAGTCGGTTTACTGTTGATCAGTGTGTTTAATGGTTCTACCTTAGGCTGGAACCTAGGCTTAGACCACAAGACTTTTTTATTATTGTAATCCTCAATGCTACATGTATATTATTGGCAATTGCGACCTTATAAAACATGCATTATATACGTGACAAGGAGCAACGCTTTATACCCCGGGGGGAGGGGTTAACTCGGACCCAAAATTGGGTACGGGGGTGCGTCCACCGGGTAAAATAAAATCGACCCATGTTTTTTATAGCGACCACATTGTACAAAAATATGACCCATTTATATAGTTGGTCCGAAATTTCGACCCATTTATAAGTTGGCTTATTTGATTTTTTAAATTTTTCAACACCATTTTTTCATTATGTAAAATAATGTTAGCAAAATCGCACATTTTCATATTGTAATCTTTTTCCAAAAATCAGAAAAATTCAACCATTTTCATTGTGATTTTAGAGAACTTGAAAAATCGACCCATTTTATAGTAAAATGGCTACCAAAAATTAAAAAATGGACCCATTTGTATAGAGCATGACCTCAAAAAGGGGACCCATCTTAAAGGAGCATGGTGGGAAATGGACATATTGTTATAGTAAGGCGTGGAAAATGTGACCCAATCGGCGGCACATATGCTACCTTATCCTTTTCCACTGAGTACCCCCCCACCCGGTGTATACTTAGTGTTATTTTAATTGTTCAATAAAGAGTTTCTTTAAGGCCCAAAAAAGAAGTTTGGTCTCTGGACCCCGCGCGCAAGCTTTTAAAATCAAAATTTTGCGCGTTAGCGCTACGCGCTTTCGCGATATTTTTTCCCCTTCTCTTTTCCTTTGAATGCGGCAGCGGGCCCGGTCTGATTGATGACATCGTACCACTATTGGCGGCGCCACACTACGGCACATACGAGCTCTCTCTACAAGCCGTGGGCATACACGGACAAGCACGTGTGATTTCGAACAAAGAAAAGGAAAACAAGAGTATTTTTGATCTTGTTTTTTGATTTTTTTCAAAAATATCATGATTGTAAAATACCCCCCGGCGGTGCGAATCACAAAGAAAGTCGGCAAAGTGCTCAGGAATTGGGTCTTGCACTGCATTTGCACGATGCTCCGACACGACATTGTTACAGAATTTGGCCACGTTTCTCCTTGATGGAAGCATAGCGCCATGATTTTTCCTGGAAATCGAGCTCTTTTATTTCAATTAACCTGTTCTCGCAAGGGTGTAGACCCTCTCAGGGTCTGTGGTATAAAACGACTGGTAATAAAGACTAAAGACTCATCTGAGTCCAACAATCCCAAGAACCTTGGAACTGTTAGGGATTTGTCTAAAAAGTTCCCGAAGTTTTTTTTTCTTTTTTTGGAAGTTTCGGAAGTTTCTCTTTACCAGCTTAGCACACGGCAATAAATACTTATGGTAATCCCGATCAATCGTTAGCTTTTAATCTGTGTAAGCGATATTACACCAGACCAATCAATGCAGCCCATGGCAATAAGGCGCGGCACATGAAAACCCTGATAGACCGCCCAGGAAGATAAGTCTGACCGCAAACCCAGCATTGTGTTCAATCGAGGTATTGCATTTCTTTCACGGTAATGTACCGGGGGAGTAGAGTAAAAACGCTAATTAAATTTTAAAAAGCAGGGCTCAGTTGTATATTTATGATGTTTGCTTTTCCTCGCTATTCAAAAAAGAACCCAATTTAGTTCACGAAATTCTAACCTGTAATATGCTGCATAATAATAATAATAATAATAATAATATAGCATATTATAAAAGCGCCATCATCTAGGAAACCTATTCCGAGGCGCGGTACCAAAGAGTACATTTAAACAAAGTAAACCAGAAGGAAACAATCTTCAACATGAACATGTAAACCTAAAGGAGGAGCAAAAACATACAAGTAATGGATCTTGAACAAACATACATTGGCGAGTCAAATAGAATAATTGAAAAATGCAAATAATTAAAACATTCTCTAGGCAGATGAAACAATATGTCTTAGACTGTCTTAAATTCATTAACTGAAACACAGCAGCGAATGTTTATAGGGAAAGAGTTCACAATTTGGTGCCACATGAAGAAAAAGGCTCTATCACCAAATGATGATAGGTTCTGGGTACTGATGAAGAGAAGTTTATCTGACGATCTGAGAGTCAGGGTTGGCAAGTATGGCGTAGTCAGTTCATTAATGTAAGATGGTGCAAGTCCATTTAGTGCTTCATGTTAGCAGCAGAATCTTGAATTGGGTCCGTTGTCGAATGGGTAGCCAATGAAGTTGCATAAGAGTTGGAGTGATGTGATCATATTTGCGAGTTTGAGAGAACACGAGCGGCTGCATTTTGTGTTCGCTAAGTTATCAGAGAAGGTTGTTAGAAAAAAAAAAAAAAATTCTCATACAAAAAGAGCATTACCATTGTCAAGTCGGGAGGTGATAAGGGCATGAACAAGAGTTGAGGCAGTGTCGTCAGAAAAATTATTTCTGGAGGAGCTGATGTTACGGAATTTGAAAAAAGCGGACTGACAAATTTTCTTCACTTGTTCGTCCATTGACATGTTTTCTCAAGCAATACCCCTAAAATGGCGAGCAGAATCGTGTAGACTGAATAGTGTTGGCGCAATTTGAATATCGATTATCCTGGATTTTAAGCTGACAAATGCTAGTTGTGAACATGACAAGTTCACTTTTGTCATCATTTAGCTTACGTTGTTAGCAGTCATCCCATGACTTAAATGTCTGCAACATAACTTCAATTTTGACCGCCAAGCTGATTCATCGTCAGGGAATTCATATATATCGAAAAATAGAGTTGCGTGTCATTGCATTAAGTGTCATAAGTTCCATGTTTACGAGCAAATATCAGCAATAGGGCGTGAATATATAATGAAAAGCAGCTGGCCACGCACTGATCCCTGAGGAACTCAAACAGGAGCATTGGAGGCGAAGATAAAGTTCCATTAAATTTACAGATTGCTTTCTGCTGCTAGGTTTATGAGCAAATCCACCAAAGCCTGCCTTGACACCAACAGAGCTCCAGGCGGACATTTTAAAATTCCATGGATATGGTGTCAAAGCTGCAGACGTATCCAACAGCCTCGAAACACACATATTGGTTCAGAAACAGAAGTCATATTTTGCAATCTACTAATGCGTTTCAGTTCCACTGGTATTTTGTGTAGGCGGATGAAACCGGCTCAAATAATTCATTCATAGACAGGTAATCAGTCCAAGCGAGAGGCAACTACTTTTTCAATGATTTTACACAAATTTGAGATTACAAAACTGGGCGATAATTTTTGAAATTATTTGCATCCAGTTGTGGCCTTCTTGATAGTGGCGAGGACCCAAGCATTTTAAAGATTCGGGAAGAAGCAGTATCCGGGAGAGAGTGACGAGTTGGTGAATAGTGGGCAGAAGGAGTATCCAAATGAAGTTGACCATCCAAAGTAGGCAGTGGATCTAGGTCACATGATTTAGATGGAGCTGATGATATCAGTTTGTGAATTTCATCCTGAGATGCAGGTTAAATCTGCAGTAATAAGAGAGTCACAAATTTGATTGTTGAGCACTCGTCAGGTGAATGAAGGTGTCATCTCAGGTTTATCCAAGTTTCACGAATGCGAATAATTTTGGAAGTGAAGAAATGGGGAAGGAGTTTGCAAGTTCTTCTACATTGTCAGAAGAAGGTAGTTTAGGCTTCCCTTTATGATGTAGCAAGCTTCCACTACCTTAAACAGCTTCTTGGATTTTTGTTACAGTCTTGGATTGTCTGCTGATGAAGTGTGAGAGTTAGAATCTGCCAACATTGAGGACAAGAAGACGCATGTTGTTAATAGGTCGCTGTCAATTTCAGTTCTTGTTTGTCTCCATAGACTTTCAAGGCTTGTTTGCGCTTTCTTTTTCCCGCTTTTGGCAATTTCATCACTATACCAAGGGTTAGGGTAGGGCGCAGTGTGAAATTGCGATGCATAAGACGGGCATGCTTGTTGAGAATGTTCATCAGGGTAGTATCAAACGCACGGCCAAGGCTGTCAGATCATGATTCAGGGACGTCATTAGTAAATCTGACTTCTCTATGTCCACTCTTTTAAAATCATGTTGGGTAATAGTCTTCAATTTGACGGTTAGGAAATGCGCTGTTTTGAACTGTGTGGTTTAGCGAGTTTTAATTTGCAGTGATGTGACCTATGACGTCACTTGTGGACATTCAGGACGCCCTTGGTTGTTTTCTTGCGGTCAAAATATTACAGTAGTTTCTGTGACAGGACCACATAAAATCTGGTATAAATTACTTGCAGATTCTTTCCTGATCTAAATTGGTCACAAAATGCAGCTGGTACATTAGCTTATCTATGCTTGATAAGAAGTTAGTATTATTTAATTCGAAATAAAGTTACAGACAAAAAAAAATTTGCACATGCAAAGTAGAGGTGCTTTTGCAGCCAGTTTCTCTCTTACACCCACAGGGGGCGCCCATTAACACATAAACAAATGTCACATCATCTATAGAGAGCACTTTTTGAACTTATGATATTTTCTCATGGTTTATTTTGTCTCTCGTGGGATTATTTATTTTATTTTGGTAAGATAAGCCCAAATTCTGTGTACAAATTTTCTTGGGCAAGACTGAGCCTGACACTTTCCCAAGAAAAATGTTGGGAGATGAGCTTAAAATTGCTGTAAACTAGAATTCTTTTAAACGACCGAGAATGTCAATCTCCAGGGCAAAGTTATCTGAAACTAAATGATTTTTGAAATGTTTATAAAAAATCATCTTTGATGCGAGTATAAAAAATGGTGGGGACCCACCCCGGCTGGACTAGTCACTCCGTACGGGTTGAGGGCCGGCTGCGGGTCGTATTTGCGCACTGACGGCTCATAAGTAGCTCCAGTGTTAGCGAATCCGTCTTGAACAGGGGAGGGCTTTTCCTACATACCAAGGTTCAGTGGATAATAATAGTTTTAGAAAGCAACCGGCATTAAGAAAAGGCAGTCTTAAACATAGAAAGGATTTAATTTCATAACATAGTCCCCTACACATAAATATGATACAAGCATTGCCTTCATTGGATTCTTCTACGACCTGAGACATGTTATGGGTGATCAACATTTTCTCCCTTCACTAATTGGAGCTATTAAATATCAAAGACCGGATCTGCCTAACTCCGCGTTAGGTATAAGGAATGGCGAGGATGCGATTGAATTTTTGCAAAATGTTAGCTGGATAATCTTCACCATTGCCATTTTCAACTACAAGGGCACAGATTATGCCTATAAGGGAACTCGACATTTGTTGCTTTTCTAGAGAACTTAAGTTTCTCCAACCCACACTTCACTGTTTTATTCAACAAAGACGAAATCAATGACCAATAGCAGAGTGCGAGGGGGCGCAAGGCGCATGTGTAAATCGATATGATGAGCAAAGAGAGTCAGATCAGAGGTGTTTGTTATAGTACCAATTCTAACGTAGTACCATTCTTACAGTTATCTACAAGGGAGACGCACACACACGCACACGACCGAGAGGAACGTGGAGGGGTTGGTTGGATTAATTTCCCCCACATGAAACCAAAAACAACCTCCACTCTTAGGCCCAAAATATTGACTACCAAAGCAAGGCAGCTACGTGGCTTTTTTAACAGTTTCAGTGGGCCATCACATTTTTTCTTGAACTTGAACTTATGCAGGACCCACGGGTCCTTTGCGAAGCCTTTATTCCAAATAAATGCATAAAGTATTTATGTACTTAGCTTGGCCTATAATGAACGATAAGACCGTTTCAAATGCGAAACGGAAACGAAAAATGATGAAGGCTTTCCAATTGAAGGAATTCCATCCAATCAAATATACAGAACCTTAAAGTTGGGTTCCGACAAGCTACTGATGAAGGGTTTTCGTACCCAGTTGTACACAAGTCCAGAAAAAAACACGTGTTCTAGCACACCGTCTAACATAATTTAGTATCCGATCCCGTGCATACCTACATACGTTGTAGACATCATCATGGTACCAGTTTGCGTCTTCAGGCAACTCACATGAATACAATACATGTGTGAGGGTGGGATCTAATTATGTAGCCTTTTCACCTACGGGGATTGGTGCCATTTCATATGCAAGGGTTTCATTTTTGTTTTCTCATAAGGACACCAAATGGCACCGCAAGCTCGTTTCAACATATTAAGTGTTATGCAACACTTCTTAATTCACGGAATTTGTCGTGATATTACCATGGACGTATAATTGAACTCAAAGTACTTCAATATGATGCCCTAAACCATTAGCTTTGTTACGGCTATCGTCGTGGTTTAAAATTTTTTTGTACACAACACGAAACCACGAAATACGTCACGTGGTACTGCACGCAAGCTAAAGGTGTTTTGGCGTTTGGGCCTACTATATTCTGATCTGCCTTAATGGCTGTGTGTGATTCTAACGCCTCATGATAATATCAACTTCATCCAGATGCTTGCAGTTCACCAAAATGGTTGGTAGCCGATTCCTAGGATAGGCTTCTGTAGCCCCCCCTCTTCTTTGCATCGTTCTAATGTCCGGCCCCCCCCCCCCCCCGGGTTAAACCCGGGTTGTCAAAAGACATTGGTAAATTGACCAGGAGGAGAAGCACCTTAAATTTTATGAAGTCTTTTCTGTTTTTATAAAATAAAAATGAGATTGAGATTGGTGGCTGTCTAACCTACCTCCATTGATTAATTACAATGGAGTGCAGCAATGTAGATCGTAAAATTTATTGTAAAATCCGTAGCCATTGTAAAAAATCACAAGTTTCATTTCACATTTGAGATAAACTGAAGGCCCAGATCTGGGTAAACATTTGATCATTTATTTTTAAAATACAAATTATTACCTTTGAGTGCTTTTTGGTGCAAATATGAGATGAATCTATTGCATTAAATTAATTTTTAAAATAAATATTTATCTTAAATATCACTTAGTGATAAAAAGCATACATAAGCACTGGTGTCGCGCTGAAAATTTCGAGTTGGTTGATGCATAAAGACTTTCGTTTTGATAAATTCTATAATTCCTGAAAAAATCTGAAATATGTGATCGTAATAATAAAAGTTATATTGCATACAAAATGCATTGACGTGCGAGACTTGCTTGCATGAATTGAGTATTAAATTTGAACATAATGTCATATAACCTCCAACAAAAGAATAAAACTAACGTTTACAACTTTTTCTATCATGCTACAATTAAGCTATGTTTTCAATTTGGAAAACATAGACCCCTACCCCTCGTAACAACGCGCTGCTTTCAATAGCACACGTTTGTTTTTTCATTAGGCAACGTCTTGCTTACCCAACCAATCAAAAAGTAAAAAAGCAACTCGTTTGCTAAGCCAACAAATCAGACAATTGGAAAAGCATCGTGTTGTATTCAGACAGTTCTTAAACAGCGCGTTGCTTTCATTAGCAACGCGGTGCTTAGCCAACCAATCATAAAGTGAAAAAAGCAACACTTGCTAAGGGCCAACCAATCAGAAAAGTGAAAAGCAAACGCTCTATAAATCAACCGGTTAATTTAAGTACTGTCTGAAAGCATCGCGTTGCTCCTTTCACTTTTCTGATTGGTTAGAAGCACCGCCTTTTTTCTGAATCGTCGCGTTGTTAAGAAAGTCACGCGTTGGTGAACAAACTTTATAGCTTACAATACACGACTAACCAGCCGGGGTGGGGGTGTCGTTCCGCACAATAGATTTTCCATATACCCGAACCCCAACTAAATTTTGGTATCAATAGATAGCTATGGGTCCCCGTTATCTAGTGTACCAAATAAGTCCAACATTCCCATCATTATTCCTCCTCCTCCTCCTCCTTCTCCTCCTCCTCCTCCTCCTCCTCCTGCTGCTGCTGAGCAGGCGATACAAGATTTCTCCCCATTTACCTCTACCTTGGCAAGTGCGGATATCGCTCAGCTTGTACAGCCTTTAATCATACTACCCTAAGCACACTTGGAATTTAGTACTAAATAAGAGGTGCGTGGACGCCCAGGTCTCCTTTTGCCATGAGGTGGTATGTACCCAACGTTGTCCCAAAAAAAACGCAACACGTGGTGGCAGCGCCATAAATTTTGAACCGCATGTGACTAATTATTGTTTGTTGTGTAAGGTAAGAGGGACTGTTAGCTAATCCCGAAAAGTTTCATAAAGGTAGAGTAAATGTTTTTAAGATATAAACGAGAAATCAAGTATCTTGCAGGACCCCATTTAACAACAAATGAGGCCGCTCTTACTACAATAGGCACTGCACGTTTTGCGTCCTAAACCACCAATACAGTCTCTAAAATCCAACCACCATTTCCCTTTTTTTTTTAAAGACAGGTGATGCCACAAATATTAACATATAAATGTTTCGCATGGATACCAGCTAAAACATGCATCACAAATTGTTCCGCAGAAATTAGGGCACACTTAAAAGATTGAATTAGGAATGTATGATCAACAACTCTTCGTATTGTCCAAATAAGACTTCATTGGATTAGAGCTTATCATTCATTATCATTTTGTGACGGCACAAAAGAGTTATCTTAACCCAAATTCATGACAGAATGAATAAATACTGATATATTATTGAGTTTTGTGTTGAAAACATAGTTTTACTTTCATAACGTTGAGAATGTCACATTATTTTCAGTAACAGCAAGTTGCAGCCCGACGCATTTATCATTATATTATGTAATTTGGGTTTGTCTATACTAGTCATAGTTTTAATATTTTCAAAACCTCTTTTATCACAATAAATTATTGTTTTAGTATTATCAGTTAAAAATTAATAATTATGTAATTGCCCGTCATTTGACCCAGTAGAAATTGTTTTGCAAGAAATTATGGCAAGTAAATAATTTGATTGCAATCAAATATTGTATTTGTCCTTCTTTTCTTCATTTGCCAGTCTTGTGGTTACCAGCTCCCTCATTTTTTTTAACACGGGTTCTGCGGGTTACTTGTTTGTTGGCGTCATATCATAAAACTATGACCTCGCCCTTTATGAAATTTTCATGAATATTAGCTAACTGTTGCCATCGGGAATTACCTATAACTAGACAAAGAAATAACTAGTCACGTTCGTTTGTTCAAAACTTATGGCGCCTGGGGCCCCCCCCACCAAATGTTGCGTTTTTTCTGGGACACACTGAGAGAGCTAGCTTCTAGCATGCCTCTTCCTCTGGCAGACGAAGTATGTGTCCAAGGAATCTTCATCTGGCGATGTCCTTAATGTGTATAAGAGGCTCAGTGTTAGTCATGGAATATAAGATGGTGTTTGATACACGGTCTTTCCGTTTTTATGTCCAACTAATCCTATAGCCAGAGGTAGCACAGCCGTTGATTTGCTTTCCATGTCTTGTGATAGCACCCAGGATTAAAAGCCATAGAGTAGGATGGTCACATCCTTGACTTTTGGCAGAATGGATAATTTGGGGGGCTTTTTCCCAGACGTTTTCTAGCTCTTCCAGAAGGCACTCCCGATAATGCGTTGGCGTCTTTTAGCGCTGGCAGCAGATGCCATTTTTGGAGCCAAGATATTGTGAAATCTGGTGTCACATGGTGTAGGTTCAACATAGACCTTGAAGTGTTGGTTGAGGATGGAACAATTTGCCAGTCCGTACTCTGTCCTTGGATACGCTATTATGAGGCCAAAATTTCTGCTGCCGCTGCATATTGTCAGGCTGGGTATTGTACCCTCGGAATATGTGGATTCCACATGCAAATATCATAGCAAAATCCAAGTCTTTTTCAATCCGACTTTGGCTGGGGCATCGTCCTGGAGCGGCGAGGTGTGTTACAATTCCAGAGTCCACAATCTGATGTGGCCCTTCGCAGTAGAAAGTCACAATATGAGAAAAGGAATTGCGCTAGAACATCACCACTTGAATAACTCCCGGTGGTGACTTCGAAGATCGCGAAATGTTCCGTCGACCATAGCCTTGCACTTTTTTAGATTTGGTTGTAACTACGTCACTTATGGCATTCACTACTGCTGTCCGGTATTCCATAAATGCCGCATCACATCACAGCTAACCTTTCTATTGATGGAATCCAAAGGCTCCGTTCTTAAAGTCTATAAGTGACTGTAAGATGGAAGCTCGTAGCTTGGAAACCTTCCTGATTCTTCTGAGGATATGGATCTTGCTGGGCACAACTTCTTTCCAGAACGAAATCCAGCCTGTTTGCTTCTTTAATATGGAAGAGGGGTCCACTGATCTCTCTGTTCTGTTTAGCAGGATCTTGTTGTAAACCTGGGCTGTAATTGACAGAAGAGATCTTCCTCGATAGTCGATCCGACAGCACCTTCTTCACGACGTCATAACACGCAAACCATTCAAAATATGGTAAAATCAGTTTTGTGTATCAAAATATAGCAAATTGGTGAGCTAATTTTATTGATAAGAGCAATTTTATAGTGGTACAATTTTTTACACAGTTAAGAATAGGAGGTTCAAACCTCCCTAAACTCGACTACTACTGGGTAAGGGAGTGGTTCGAGTTTTTCGCTAATAAAACTCGAAGGGATTTCACAAGGGGACTGCTTTGGGATCATGCTAAATAAAAAAAAATCGGAATTTTACATTTACTAATGGAGGAGCTTCAAAGACACCACATTAAAAAAATAAAATGAAAAAGTTTATTTCATAGAAAACGGGATGCGGACACAATTTTTTTATTGACGCATCAAAATGAAAGAAAAAGATACTAACTAATTTCCGCACTTCTTTGATTGACACTAACTTGTTTGCTGATAACTTTAATTGATCGAAGATGATAAATTCAGAAGCCATTTTTTTTTTTTTAATTTTTTAGGTTATTTTTTGTTGAGGGCCGTAAATACGTAACCGCCTATATGACGAAAAAAAAAAACAATTAGGGCACCACGATTGCCTACTTTACTTTCCAAGAATTGTTTCTTATGTTATTTACTTTATGTTTCAAGATTATGCATTATAAAATAAAAATCATAGTAAACTCTTTTAGTATTTAGCACTCCAGTTAGTGCATAGCGGACACCTAATTAAGGAGCAGTACTAATTAAAGCAAACATGACATGATTTCATTATTTGCGTCAATGCAAGCGTAACTAAATGATAGAAAACTACAAAAATATAAACTAAAACGATATTACAGTTTAACATGTGCGGAGAACAAAAGCTTGTCCCTAGGTGCCCTCGCCGCTTATGCACATTAAGTGCAAAAGGGTTTAAAAATTAACGTTTTCGTGAGGGTTCACATTGAATACGGTGTGATTGGATTCCTGTCTTATGTAGGAATGTGTTTTTATAATTTTTCTAATCTAGTTTCATATTATAAAATTAAAGAATACCCAATATTATTTTTTCACCTCAACATATTTATGAGGGATCCTATCCTAGCTGGTTGTCGCATTTTGACCAAATCACCTGACTCCCTAAATCAACATCTCTAACCTCGTCTTACCAAACCTTTTTGTAACACGGTTTACCAAGGGGGGGGGGGGGGGGGGGGGGGGGGGTGGTTACAACCCCCCACGAGATTTTCGTTTAGATAAAGCACCCGATACTTATAATTTTGATACCAGTGGATAGCTATGGTACACTTCTTTCCATTGATACCAAAATCAGGTACCACATACCTATATGTTGTCACAATGACGTCATCAATAGTCCCGAATCGCAAAATTTTTTCCACAGAAAATATGCGATAATCAAATTTGCGCAAAAAAACGTAGGAATACGGATTTTTTTCATTTCCAATGCGGTTTTCAGCTCTAATGATGGCAGGCAATTGGCTAGTTTTTTACATAAACATCGACTTTGACGGCATAACACCCCTCGGTGAAGGTGCTACCGACCTCACATTTTCTCAATAAATGACCGGGAACGGATGAAGAAACGATTACCTAGAAGCTTTTTACGAAGTTTGCGTTTTAAGCCCCGGAAGCGAATTCACTAGGGGGGGGGGGTTGTAATTTAGAGGGACGGCAAGAGAAATAACCAGTGTGGGCGGTCGTCCCAGGGAGTCAGAGTTTATATTGAGTGCTTGTTCCCCTGGAACATCGGCGAAATCTCAGTATTTTCTAGACCAGTTTTTTCACACGGGGAACAAGAAATATGGAGGTAAGAAATACAAGCACCATAAAGACAACTTGTCCAAAAAATCAAACTTGTTGGTAACTTGAAACCTTTGTTAAAGACAGCGAAAGTTACCTTAACTTCCTAATAGCTTAAATATCCATGACATGCAATACAGTTTAGAGACCGGCCGACGCAGGTTTTATTTTGGGGGGGGGGGGGGTGCGGTACTTAGAAAAAGTTGACCTTTTTTCGAAAAAGTGGGCTTTTTTTTGAAAATGGACCTACCCCAACACCCCTAAAAGTCCCCCCTTTTTGGGACTTTTGAACATTTAAAATCAACAAAAAGTGGATTTTTTTGGTCAATTTCTCTACATTTTTTTAACCTTTTTATAAAAATCAGCAAAAATTTGGACCTACCCCGTTGTGGGGATTTGAGGGTGCGCCGCAACCCCTCCCCCCCCCCATACTCCCCCTGCGTACGGGCCTGTTTAGATAATTAAGAAAAGTGTTGAAAATGTATTTCCGGCAGCATTATTTTTTTTAGTTTTTTAATAGTGAAAAAAAAACAGAAGTTATTTTGATGACTTCAAATTAAAATATACTTGCTATTGTGAGTTGAACATTGTGATGTGCAACGCTGCTGATAATCCTCAGATAATTACGAGAGAGTCCCTTAAAGAAAGTATATCAATATGTATGTTGTTACAGACTGCGATACATTTTGAGTATTATTATCCTATTTATTATATCCAGTGGTTACGCATTCGCTTTTTTATTTTGAAATAATTCCTAATCAAACTAATGCAAATTTGTTTTGACCGTAATATACACTTTTTAAAGTTTGCTTGCCATTTTTGAAAAGCGCCCGCATTTTGTCACCTCTTATAGATTTTTGTAATACAAGGTGTAGCCTTCTTTTGACTAACTAATCAAAACTAATGCCGAAAGTGGTAAAACATGCCTCATATATAATTATTTAAGCCCATATCCATAACGTCCCTATAGGAAATTCTAACGAACACACCCCCACAACACACGATGTAGGCGTTATTTTTCTGTTAGATCTAGGAGTTTCCCCCCCCCCCCAATCCAATGCATGGTCCGCTCCATTAGTTTTTTTTTTTCAACAGTGCGTTTAATAAATGCTGTTGAGGGACGTTGCGATATACAATCATGTATGATGAATTTGTGGGTCGAGCCAATTTGAAAAAAAGTTCCCCTCTCCGATATCTTAGTTCCCATGGAACTGGTCTCTAAACAAATGGAAATTCTCCCTCAATCTTAACCACGGACTATTAACTCTGGGCCATTAATTTCGTGGCATAACAAACGCGCCCGTTGCTCGTTGCTCGTTTGCGCGTACTGCGTCCTACGTTCAACACGACGGTTCGCTGTTTTGGCGGGGAAGAGGGCTTGGTACGGTCTAAATTGTCCAAGAATTAATGAGCCAGAGTATAGAGTATGCTAATGACAAATGCCGAATAAATGAATGCGAAATAATGTCTAGAAAAGTAATGTCCCCCCAACCACCCTATTATACATTCCGTCAGATATTCATTGAAAAGTCATGAAACATGAAATAACAACCGTTGAGATTCTTTCTTAATGTGATTCTTATTCGATAAAAAGATATACTAAACTGTCTCTATCTTGTCTTTTTATATAGCGTATGGTTCCCCAGCCACGTAGCGAATCAACTATTGTATGTATCTGTAGTCTGGTTATAACACAAAAATGTACCTGAGCCCGGAGCTCTCTTTCCTTCTTCCCTCCTGCATTCTCTACAGACAAATTTGTATGGCATGGCACTTTTGCTTTTATCAACGTTGCCCTGCTCTAGGTAAGATTGGAGTTTTCTTCCCTTTATGTTGTGCGTGCGGATGGGTTTGAAATAGGGTGCATGTGCGAGGTGTGAAGTGTTGATGTGTTTCAATGATTCAAACATTACAGCTGACCCCATTTCCGCTTCGGTCGTGTCAATGAAACAAGATTCCCCAATGAGTGTCCATAGCTGCCATGACAACATGTACGGAATAAACCTGTGACTTGTATACTAGCTCTATATGGTGATTGACATGCGTGCTGTATCAACGGATCACACACAGGTAGGACACTACATCATTAGGCCCTAATTCATAACACCGGCAACGGCCATCTTGCCGGGATTAACCTTGTCAGTCATTACACCTCGACGCATTCAATATACGATTGTGGAAGTAGATTTCTACAGTATTATCTAGTTTGCTTAAAGGTGCTTGTTCCTATTTATGTGTATTGTGTTCTCTACTTGATATGAGAGCCTGGCACTTGCACATACACCCCATCAAGTACCGTGGGAAACAAACTTGCGGTTTTGATGGTAGATGCAATAATGCATGTGCCAAGACCTATCCAATACTATGAAAACGGTGGTATTTTGTTTATATCTTGGGAATGAAATGGATTTAAGGGCTCAAATTTCAGGACGACAATGAGAAAAAATACGGCCTTTCATCTGATATCAAAATCGATACTACTTCCGGGTAAATCAGGGGGGTCCCAAAGACGGTCGGAACACGGACCTTTAAGTGAAAAATGAGATTTGATATGACCCAGGGGCTCGCCAGTTTCTCTAAATCTACAACATATTAGGCGCATCCATACTCCATACCTCTCATATTATGTTAAAGGTGCAACGAGAGATTTCAAATAACAGGTATCCCGAAAAATGTGAAAATTCTGATTTTGGCACTGGTGTAAAGCTTTATATAAAAAATATCATAGTAGGGGATCCATGGTGGCATATTTGAGGGAACCCTACTCAAGATACACTAAAAGGTTTGAGAAGTGTTTTGGACAATTCGAGGGTGCTGATTCCGAATATGCACCATGCAAAATTGTCAAGTTGGTGGAAAGTGGATTTTAAAGGGGCATTACCCGATTTTCCTTATTTTTTTAAATATAGCTTTATGAAACCATGTGCAAGATCCACTAATTTGACCAAAGTGTTGAAGAAGTGTTTTATGTCAATTTGAGGGTGCTGATTTCAAAAAGACACCTTACAAAATCACCACATTGATGGAAAGTGGATTTTAAAGGGAAATTACCCGATTTTCCTTATTTTTTTAAATATAGCGTTATCAAACCATGCGCAATATCCACTTATTTGACTGAAAGGTTTAAGAAGTGTTTTTGGACAATTCGAGGGTGCTGATTCCGAATATGCACCATGCAAAATTGTCAAATTGGCAGAAAGTGGATTTTAAAGGGGCATTACCCGGTTTTCCTTATTTTTTTTAAATATAGCTTCATGAAACCATGTGCAAGATCCACTAATTTGACTAAAGGGTTTAAGAAGTGTTATATGTCAATTTGATGATGTTGATTTCAAATAGACACCATACAAAATCACCACATTGGTGGAAAGTGGATTTTAAAGAGGAATTACCCGATTGTCCTTATTTATTTTTAAATAGCATTATCAAACAATGCCCAAGATCCACTAATATGACTAAAAGGTTTAGGAAGTGTTTAGGTGAATTTGAGGGTGCTAATTATACACCATACAAAATCACCCCACGTTGGTGGAAAGTTGATTTTAAAAGGGAAATAATTAATTTTCCTAGTATTTTTGGGAAAAAAAGATTATCAAGGGAAATAAATAACTTTAGAGCACATAGAGGTCCTCTGGAGGATGGGCTGCCTTGATTATCATGTTCATGTAATGTTTTGTCTAAAACTGGTCATTAGAATTAAAGGGCACTCTTCTATTGACAAATTAGATTCAAAAATCAAATATTAACTAATTTAGAGTTGTTATAGCGTTAAGAATTTGTTTACTTTTTCTGTTCCAAATATTGTCCTTTATGTGAGGTGTTTCCAAAGAAGGATCGTATGTTTTCATCAGTTTCCAGAGAAAAATAATGTGTTTTTATCATACTTCCGGTAATTATCAATACTTGTTTACCAAAGTTAAAAGTAATTGAAAAAACTGTCAGAAAACATGTTTTAGTGTCTGGAGTATTTATTTAAGTGCTTTTTTAAAGTGGGTTGGGTATAAATAGCAATCAAACAATTTTGATCGTATGTTTTCATCAGTTTCCAGATAAAAATAATGTGTTTTTATCATACTTCCGGTAATTATCAATACTTGTTTACCAAAGTTAAAATTAATTGAAAAAACTGTCAGAAAACATGTTTTAGTGTCTGGAGTATTTATTTAAGTGCTTTTTTAAAGTGGGTTGGGTATAAATAGCAATCAAACAATTTCTTTTTAGACCCATCAAAATGGCAGGTTTTTACAAAAATATTAAAATTTTGTTGTGATCCCTATTAAAAAGGGACGCATCCCATCTTTTTCATGCACCCCAATTTCTGAAGAAAATGGTATCCCCTCGGACAAAACTACACTCACTTCGCCAGCTCATTATCTGTTTACGTTTGTAAATTTTATTCTTTTCCCGCCTTTTTAGAGAGCATTAACCTACAATCATAATAATTATCTTGTTTAAGAACTATTATAAATGCATTTAGAGTAATTCATAATTTTGAAGAACAAAGGGCAATATAAAGATATGATCCAAACAGTGACGTAACCAGCGGGGGAAGGGACAACCCCAGTCATTGGAGAATGTGTGTTTTGCCCCTCCTACCCCCCCCCCCCCCCCCCCCCCCCCCCCCCCCCCCCCCCCCCCTTTTTTTTTTTTTTTTTTTTAACGAAAATGTCTGGTTACACCACTGGATAAAAAAAAAACGGATCTCAAAAGGTTCCAGCCTGCAAAAAATTTTGGTTGAGTAGTTCTCAAGATATGGTCCACTGAACAATAAGTCAGTAAAACAAACTTGTCCACGGAGCATCATTTTTCTTAAGGCTCAGTCACACAGCCGATTTTTTTTGCTAGAAAACCACTTCCAGACTGGTGCCGATTGGCCAATTTTCGAAAATCGTTCTGTTCTGTACAATCTAACTAAATGATAGACAACTACAAAAATATAAACTAAATACGATATTGCAGTGTTAACATGTGCGGAGAACAAAAGCTTGTCCCTAGGTGCCCTTATGCAATTAAGTGCAAAAAGGTTCAAAATTAACGTTTTCGTGAGGGTTCACATTGAATACGTGTGATTGGATTCCTGTCTTATGTAGGAATGTGTTTTTATATTTTTGCTAATCTTAGTTTCATAAAATAGGAAATTAAAGAAGTACTCAATATAATTTATACACCTCAACATAATTTATGAGGGTCCTATCCTAGCTGGTTCGCAATTTTGACCAAAGTCACCTGACTCCTAAAATCAACATCTCTTAACCCTCGTCTTACCAAACCTTTTTTGTAACACGGTTTACCAAGGGAGGTAAGAAATGCTCAATAACTTTGGTATTTTGTTCTAAAGTAACTATTAGTTTACCTAATCCATAACAACTGTTGTTCATAATATTTATTAACAATAGTCAATGAAAGTAGCGTAACAGGAGCAGGGGGAAGGGGACTCATTGTCCCTACCCCCACTACCAAGGAAATAAGCTTAAGCTAGCGGTAAAGCAGGAAAGTGGGAAAAGGACAAGCAGAAAGGGAGTAGAGAAAAGAGAGGGAAGGGAGAGGAAAGGATTGAAATGCAAAGGGAAAGGCAGATGGACGTTGAATGTGTGTAATGTTCAAATCTCGATTCCCCAAAGTAGCCCCCTCCCCTCCCCCAATCAGGTTATGGAGTCGGTGGAAAATTTGGGTCAACCGGCTGTATTGCACAGGATTGCCTACATATGTGGCATTCACTTTCAGCGAAAAGATGTGTGAACAATTTCGAGCATTTATTGAAGTAATGCTTCAAAATATGGGTGCAAGATTCCATAATTTGTTATTGAATTCAGAATAATGAAATATTTTGACAGTTTTCATGGTGAAGGTTTACAAAAAAGTATCAAAGCAAGCAAAGAATGCCATGATGTACTTGTGTAGACTCATCCAAAGTCTCTTTGGCCAAATTCCACAACAGTGATTCCGTGGAAGTTAGCATAACGTCGCAATGCAAAGTTCAAAAATCAAAATTCAAAAATTTCTCTAGTAGATGAAAGAACCTAGTTTTATATGAGATAGTCGGTATCTTTGGTAGATTTTTCACCGCTTTAGAAAAATTCAAACGAAACGAGTGTAAATCTTTTTGACTCACCTGTATGTGACTGTACCTTTCTTGGCGTCAACAACTCGGCGAACAACCGACGAGCAGTCTTGACAGCGACATGTCACAACTTGTGCCGTCGTTTCAAGGTCTGTGACTGATCGGGGACTGAACAAGTGGCGTCGCCAATTAAACATGATTGATCTTGTTGATTTCACGATGCTGTCGCCTACTGCTCGGCGTGTCAGCACCCCTTGTCTCGTTGACGATGGGGAAACTCGCATACTAATCATCCCTGGTCGGGATAAAAATTGTCAATTTTGCAAGTTTGAACAAGACTGTAGCCGATTTTGAAAAAAATGCGGTCTTGTGTAGTCGGGAAGAGGTTGGGTCGGGAGCTGTCTTCTGTGTGACCGTACCTTTAGGGATGGAAATCGCCAATGCCCAAATCGAGCAGATCGTGTCCTATCTCCCCCCCCCCCCACCCTGACACAAGACAGAAAACTGGTATTTAGCACAACTGCATGCTATGATTTCAGATTTGAAAAGCCCGGTTGCCAAAACAATTTATGTGTACTTATCATTCCATCATGAAATACCCATGGACAAGTCAGCAGTTGTGCTAAAAAACAGTTTTCTGCCTTGTGCCAGAGTCAGAGGCACTGTAAAAATTAAGGCCATAACATAAAGACATATTTACAATTTCCTCCTTTTCCCGGTGGTGGTGGTGGTGGGGAGGGGGGGGGGCACTCAAGTTAGACCCTCTTTTTCTAACTTTTTTGTATACAATGACCCCCTTTTTTGTGCTGCTGTCTTACCTTTTACCCAATAACCCCCTTTTTAAAAGCTTCACTTGTTTCCATAAAAGTATCCACTTTTTAAACAATTTTAACATCCAAATTCAAAATCTGGAAGAGACGCACTTCCTATTTGAACTTCAGGTTGTTACCTCAATGGCCCCCTTAAAGTTACATACTGAATGACACCCATTCTTATTCAGGCTGTGTATTGAATGACCCTTATTTTTTGGTACATATTTTACCTGAAAGGCCCCTACTTTTCACCTGATGGCCGACACACATAACCGTCACTTCAGATAGGCAGTGCCTCCCAGACCTTTTTAGACTGAAGATCATGACCTTGAAATTTTTCAGAGCAAATCAAGACTCGTTTGTTATCACAGTAAAAGAGCATGTAACTAAAATGCTGCCCTCACTTGAAAGACAGACTGGAGTCAAGTACTTATTTGACTTGTCAAATTAGAACTTATAGTTTCAGAAAAGAATTATTAGTTCTACTATTACTCGTACTGATGCTGCCATTGTTACAAAGTTGTCACCATCCATGTGTAAAGGTTTAAGGTGCAAATAATATTCACCCACGTTGGTGCTATACTTCACTAGCTCTTAAATCAGGTAGTACCCCTTTAATCATTTAGCGGTAGAGGTTTTCATATATTTTAATAAAAAAAAACAAATTTAATATCCTGACCTTTAATGTGACATTGAAAATTTCTTGAAGATGTGCATACTTGTATCATATTAACAAAGCTATGTTTATCATAAAATCGGGTAGTGTCCTTTAAAACAAGAATTTCACCACTTTCCACCAACTTATTAATTTTGCATGAAGCAGATTTGAACTCAGCACCCTCAAATTGACCAAAACATATCTCAGATCTTTTAGTGTATCTTGAGTAGGGTTCAACCTTATTTTGAGCCTTTTAGGCTTGATGGATCCCCTAGTATCACAAAAATTGTGAAATTTCTAATTTTATATATGAGCAAATGCGAAATTCAGCATATGTTTTCTATTGAAATATAAGCTTACAAAAATCACTTTTTGTTTTCACTTTTAAGACATTTCTGTACCAAAATACAAGGAAAGAAATCCTTTGAGTGTCTAATCTATATGAAATCACTACATATGACACCATACATGGATGTCTCAAAATCTCTCGTTGCACCTTTAAATTATCATACGTTTATTATTATGTGCATTTTTTTTAATTATGTGAATTATATTTTAATATCTATCATTGTGCAATTGTGATTTTAATCATGAGTACTGAATAGAATAAATATGAAATGAAATATTCCATTCAGAATTTGACATTTAAAGGAGGTGCAACGTTTGTTAAATATTGTGTACTATTGACGATATCTTTTGCCGCGTAAATGAAATGCGACCTTTATGTTAATTCAGTACATGTACAATATGTTATGTTGTCATTTCTTATAGTTTGATCTATATATGTAGCCATATCATATAGGAATTGATCAGTTAGGAAGACAAAGTATGGTCCATTTCTCTACCTCCGTTCAGTGATGTCACAACCTTGACGCAGCCTTTACGCACGCGTCAAGATATGCCGTCTTTGTGCGCGCGTGTACAAACGCCTTCGTTTTAAGCCATGCAGCGCGAGAGGTTTACTGGTGCGACCATCAAATCTCGCGCCGACGTCACTGCACGGAGGTAGGCAAATATAGTATAGACAATAGTGGTGTACAGAGAAGCTGCGAGAGTGATAAAAGGTAAGAAAGAGGCACAAAAGAACTAGAGGAAGAGAGACAGCAATGGCAAGATAATAGATTTAAATCATGACAAAAACCCTCTAAACGGTCTATTGTAACCCCAACTAAATATCGATTAAGCATGAATATTTTCTTAACTTGGTTTTGTTTAATGCGCTTTTGTTTGTTTCAGCTTTCTTATTAACCCTTGGGTTCA
>JAMKCH010019322.1:0-26945 GCA_023653785.1 Ophioderma brevispina | reverse complement strand
TTAATGGAAAAAATCTGGCAGACTAGTCAAGAGGTTGGCAATTTTGTGGATCAAGTTTTAAAGCAGAAAGATTCTGGACTCTGTAGAAAAACAGATGTAACGTGGAGTGTACAAACTTTTTATTATATACTAACACAATTCTTTTTAAAATTACCTTCCTGCAGCCAGGATCTTCTGGTTTTCTATTTTCCCAGGACACTGCTTCACTTGGTCCCTGCAGGCTAGTCCAATCAGACTGTCTCTTACCTGATGACATTGGTCAATCATGGATGATTTATCCAAAAGAGATTTATCAGGTTTATTCTCTTCCTTCTCTGGATTGATTGATATTCCAAGAGAGCCTTTACCGGGTTTGTGGTCTTCTTACATCGTCTTCGCATGTTATGCAACTCTCTGGAACATAAGTATCAAAGCCATGGCAATGTTGAATGATCATATTACAGATGTCCCAAAAAAAACTCTAACAATCAAACACAAAAATTACCAACAAAATAAATGTTCATTTTTGTGAGGATATTTTGATTTCATTGTTTTTTTCGACCAGATCTAAGCTAAATCCTCGGTGTTATTCCATCCAATTTGATGCACACTACTGGAGATATTGTCAATGAACAAAAAGGATAGGAATACCGCTTGGGCCAGTTCACTTGAAGGTTCAAGAAACTAAAGGTATAAGGTGTGTCTCATCTTGTTGGGAATTAACTGTTTAACACAAAATTCTTATTGTACAGATTAGAGTCATTGTATTATTATTGTTGTTGGAACGAATCAAATATTACTTTTCAAACAGTGAATGAAAGCACCAGAAATTATGTTGTGGGGAAATAAGGGAATTGACCTCAGGGGGACAGTTATTCATGAAAATTCAGTACAATTTGGGGAATGTTACGCTGAACCAAGGGGGACAGCCACAAGTCTCGGTAGGGGACAAAAGTCCGGACATCGCTCTAATGGGGGGTCAGTTTCCCCTCCCAATCCCGACGTTTTCAAGATGCCAGGAAGGAAACATTACAAAGAAACAAAGCATTGAAAAAATAACAATACAGGAAGGTGGTAGTAGTCCAAAAGCTCAGTTAATTTCAGCGAGGGTGGTTTATGAACCTACCTTCTGCTGAAACCTGGTGTAAGGGCCGAGGGGACAAAAAAGACTGTTTGGTTAGAATTCCCAATGCTAGATGTATTTTATTGGCAATTGTGACATTATAAACTTTATAAATTATGTTATATCACAAGCAGTAGGACTATGATACACTATTTGGGTTCATTTTAATTTTCACATAGGCATGGCCCCTATGAAGTTGATTTTAAATGGCAAAACTCTGTTGAAGATCGGGATAACCAACAAACTGGCCCAACGGGTTTTTCAAGGGTCTCAGATAATTGGCCTTAAATCTTGAACCAGACCCCCAAATTACACCAAGGCTCTTGCCTAAATTGTAGCCACAGGAGGCAGGACAGGAGATTAGGCAGGACTCCCACAGGAGGGAGCGCTCCCAGATTTTAACCAGGATTGCTGGGTCAATAAACAATGAATCACCCCATGCCTTTCAAGTGGTTTATTGTGTTTCAAAGTTGTGATTACCATGCCCGAACAAAAGATTTCATACTGGGGAGGAAGCAGGACTCCTGCTGCCTCCTGGGTAGGGAATTAGGCAAGAGCCCAAACTAAAAATCTTAGGAAGCTGAATTCCTAAATCAGAATCAGTCAAACTCCGTGAGATGGAAACATGAATTGGTGTCAAAACAAATTAATCTTTGATTGTGATAGTTTTTGTTGGAGAAAAGTCGTCAAAAATACAAGCAATTTTGTTTACGGTCAGTATTGTGACAAAGGCGAGATATTTGCCGAGGAATATTGTAAAGGGTTTTCTGCCGCAAACGGAAGACCTACTAATACATCATACATTACATTTTAAGCATACATACTGTAAAAACACCCATACATACATTACACCACATTACAAACACCACACCATATATACATGGCCTACATGTATAAAAACCTCATATGATTTTTGTTCAACCTGTTTCACACCAATGACGGCAACATTTTCTTTCGGCTTTAGAAAATCAAATTCAGTTGTTAAAGATCTGTGAATGATCGCTAATTAAAATGTTCATGCACCAAAACCGGGCGGCTGCGGTCAGTCCGTGTGAACATACGGTTGCCAGAAATTTCACACTAGGTAAAGGACCCGACGTCCATATTGTTTAAACAACCACACAGCCACATCAACATGGAACACAATCAAAAAAAAACTTGTGAGAGTCATCTGATCAGATGAGTTTTATATGCCTATGGCCATGTGTCTTGAATTGGGGCTGCTCTAGGGTGGAGCTGTTTCACATTTGAGAGAAATCTGACATGTTTGTAATGATTAGAGTACTTTAAAATGTGGATGGAATTAATTCAAGTCAGCACTCATGGTGAAAGCCTATTTAGTTAGTTAAGTTGATACCAAAATTTCTTGACCAGACTAAAGTGAAATTAATTATGACTTAATTAAGTAAACAAAGGTGGAGGGTGGAGCAATTGGGACACAGAGATTGGGACACCGGTACCATGTAAAGTCGATGGGAGAATATGAAGCTTCAGCTCTTATTATTTTTCTGTATCTTAACAATCATTAATTATTTGAATTATATCAAAATTAAAGCTAATTAACTGCCTTTTAATTAGAGACCATAAATAGTGTTGTGGGACTCTAATTAAAGAATTATAATCAAATAATGATTAATAAACAAGTTTGTGAATTATATAAAAATGGGACATGATAAACTTTTACAATATGAGAAAAAACAATGTCTATTAAGCTCATTATGTTTCAATCATACCATCAGAACTTGAAAGTAATGAATTACACTTCATTAAATTGTCTATGTTAATAGGCATTGAAGTGAAGTGTAAGATTGCACTTCAATTCAATGCCTAATTAACATAGACTTAACAAATTACCATATAACATTTTAATGAAGCTCATTAATGAGACAAGATGGGATACAGAGGAAGTGGGAAACAGTACGGTTGCACATTTTGTAGGTGAAAATGAGTTGTTTTACTCAGTAGAAGCACTTTCGAATCTCTCCTGTTTTATCATCTTCTACAAATATACAGAGTTAAAATATTAATTAGATTACAAAATACATGTTCTTGATAAATATTAAAATTTTCTTAATTAATCAAGTGAAAGAACACAGAGTGGAGGAATGAGGACAAGCAGCTATGATCGAGATGAGACATGTAAGCCCCCTATCGTACTACAAATAGGTTAATGTGAGGCGTATTTATGATTATCAGAAAATTAAATTAATCATGAAATGTTACTTTTAAAGAGTGGTTAGATTATAATTGGTGTTATTCTCTTTATCCATATGACTTGGGATGCTTAACACGAGCTGCCAATTTTGAGCACGCGACACTGTTAATTTCAAGGTTTGTCATACAGTTAAACAATTTCACAAGGGTTAGAACCCTAATAATGTTTACATTTTATGATGGTTATTGGATTTACGGTGAAAATACTTGATTGTGCTTCAGCGGAAGCTAATTGCAAGAAGACTTTAAGCAGTCTTGGGACTGTATGCCAATACTATGCATATTGTATGCAATTTTGTTAACCGTTGCTCCCAAAATCATAACAAATAGTTCTACTATGGGTATCCCTGTCAAACTAATTTTGAAACAAGGGCATAATACCTCTAGTTACAGAAATATGCTTGTTTTTTGGTAGGGCTTTGGTTTTTGATGCGAGGCTACTTTGAAGAGATACACTTTTGGTCTACTTTTTCATAGTATTTTGATCAATAATCTGTTATTTTGACCAGCTCTATGCAAATTTTGATAGCATATTGAAAAGATTGAACAATTTCCATTCTGTGGAAAACATTTACTTTTAATATGCTAGCATGTATGTTTGGAGTTATAAAGTTTAAGATCAAATGATGCGCGATAACTGAAATTTGCAGACACGAAATGCAAACAGGCCCCACCCTTCAAGACGCATGGCCAAGATAATATATGGCGCGTGTGTGTGTGTGTGAATGATAGCCTAATTAAAGTTCATGCAACCCAAAAATTCACGTTCCGCCCCAACCGGGCGGGGGCTGTGGTAGGGTTCGTGTGAAACCTACGGTTTGCCAGAAATTCACAATACAGCTGTCTCAAAAAAAAATGGTACAATCAAAAACCGATTTGTTTCAATCTTAAATCAAAAATAAGTAAGTTGTTTGTACGTCACATTAAAGAGAAAAGACCAGCTTTTTCCGGGATTTTTTGTTTCAGCTTCATTTGCTTGTTTCAATCGAGAGATAACTCCAGTTACTGCGGAACACAAAAATCGAGATTTTGGGCCATTTCTGGTTGAGTAAAAAAGGTGAACGAATTTGTTAACATAAGGTATTGCCACTTGAACAGATATGAAAATCTTTTAAAGCGGAGTAACTCATAAAGAAAAATCTAAAAGATACGAAAACATCTACGTAATGGTGGAAGTTATGACCAGTAAGTTCTGGCTTTAATTTAAATGAATAACATTCGACATACTGTTGTTTGTTAGAAAGAGAACATAAGCGTACAGCTGGCTTACCGCAACTTGGAGGAGAGAGTTTTTTTATGGTCTTGAAGTATCATTGAATGCAAATCCTACCACAACTTTGATACTTGCTTCCAATTCATTTTTTGTTGACTTCAACAATAGTAAATGCACAAAGATAGGAACTTTTTTTAACCCATTTCCTTTGGATTTGGAGGTTTATTTGGGGGTGCACTTACCTCCTCTGGCATGATTTTAACACTACCAATTTTTGTAATAAATTCAAGTTCCATTTCCATTGACTTGTAATACATAATTTGTATTGTTTATTATTTCAATGAAAAGAAGATATTTATCATTGGGAACTGATTATGTTGACTATAAACTTGTGTCGATACAACTAGCCTTCCTTTGTTACTTAATCTGGTTTTGTTTCTCTTGATAAAGTTGCAATCTTGTGCGCTTCAGGACAGCATGGCCTAACTGGGCGAAGCAACTCTGTCCATGCCATAAAAGTGGCACAAAATCGATTTTTGTATATCGCCGTAAATTGATTATATTCTCTGGCTTGACAAAAGCAGATGCAACAAAACCCTATCTTTTGTTCTTTATATGAATACCAATAAGAGTGACTTATTTTAAGATTTTTATATTTACCCATTTTTTTTTTTTCTGATTGTACCATTTTTTTTAGACAGGCTTGTAGGTTAAGCACCTGACGTCCATTGTTTAAACAATCGCACAACAACCTCGACAAGAACACAACCAAAAAAAACGTTGTGTCAATGAGCATTGCTTTTGAAGCAGAACATGAACATATAATGGTAGAATAATGTTTACCTCTATTGGAATACCAACCTACTGTTTCCTGACTCGGCCGTATTTCACCCATTTCGTCTTAAAACTGGTGATTCAATGCAAATCTAGTACTTTTTCGTCATCGATTTTTCGACACAGAAAACATTCGCTATGTTCGGATCGACCATATGGCAATTCTCTCTGTGTAGAATAATGTTTACACTACACATTAAATCGGTTTTCACTGTAAACAAAAAGTGACCTAAGAAGGAAAAATCAACGTACTTGTAATCCCCATGTTCAATGAAGAATTAGTCTTGCCTAACAATAAAAAGCACTCACAGTTAGGGCTCTAGTACTCCCACTTAGGTTGTTAGTTAGTGATATTACTATTGTTCTCCAGTGTAAGAAGGGCCACTATAAGGACACAGCACTTCTTCTTCTTCTTATCGTGTCCAAACACTGTGGTTCTCAAATATGATCCAGCCAGAGCTGGGTTAACAACGTATGGCTGCTTCACTGAATTTCCGCAACGGGCCTTATTTGTGAATTGTTGCTCCAGCAGTGGGCAGATCAAGAGGTGTTCCATTGTCTGTGGTTGCTGTTCCACAACCACAGGTAGTATCCAGATAGCCCCACTTCTGCAAGGAAACCTTAGACCGGCCAGTTCTGGTTCTCAATCTATTGAGGCATCGCCATTCAGCCTGAGGAGTCACTCCAGGTGGGAGATGCTCACCAGGCTCCATACCGATAGATGTTACTTGGTTGATGGCAAGTCTTTCTTTCCACAAGGCGACTCTCTTGCAATTTATACGTGGGTATATGTAGTTTAACCCATAGCACTTCCAGTTCACCAGGCACTATTATATTATCAAGAATTTCGCTCTTTATATGTTTACGTACAAAAATCGCAACACACCACCTTTTGATTTTTTCGGGTCATTTCTGTCTTTACGATGACATTTAAAACCATCCAGGAGCATAACATCATCAGGCAAGTCTTTAAACCACGTTTCTGTAATTGCAGCGACGTCAGATTTGTTACTATCAAGCGTGTATTGTAATTCATCCAGCTTGTTACGAACAGAAGTGGGATTTGTAAGCGTAAAGGTTGGCAATTGGGGGTTGCGTAACTTACGTGGTATACTTGTCAACACTTTGGTTTGTTTTGTTCATAGTTACTCAAGAACATTATAAGAACAATATTGCAGGGCTTAGAACTGCTAATATCGCAAGATGGCACAGGCACTGTTAATAATATAACGGGCGCGAAGGCATCAGAGTCCTGGAAATGGATTCATTTAGCCAAAGAATCCCGGTGAAACTTGCTGCTTTAATAAACCAGCATTTTGCCAGTGTATGCAACCAAATGCCACCCCTGATCTTACAATCCTACCAGCTTTTTGTCCAACTCTGCCTCCCCCTGTCTTGACGCCAGGTGAAGTACAAGGAGTCTGAAATAAAATTACACTTTCTACGCAAACACACCCTAGTTGAATTGCCATCTAAATTGTAAAGGAGTTTGCTATTGAACTAAGTGAACCGTTGACTCATATTTTTAAAATCCATGTTTGCAAGAGGGGATATTTCCAGATATTTGGAAGATGTCATCAATCACTCCAATCCCAAAGGTCCAGAATGCCAAGACTCTCGATAAATTGAGGCCGATAAGCATTCTAAATGGTTTGGTAAAGTTTTGAAAAGTTTTTGGCAAACTGGACGTTGGAAGATTTTGCTCCCCACACTGACAGGAAACAATACGGTAACATTCCTGACAGCTCTACTACACATTATTTGGTTGATCTTGTTGATGTTATCTTTAGAGGAATCGATAAGCAAGGTCATTACGCGTCATTGGGGGAGATCGATTTCACTAAGGCCTTCGACAGGATCAATCTAATGTTGCCATCAAAAAGCTTATTGACATAGGAGTGCGTCAGTCAATTATTCCTGTCATCTGTAGCTTTCTATCAAATCGTTCTCAAGTTGTTCGTGTCCAGGGCAAGTCGTCTACTCCCCTTCTTGTGTGGGGTGGTGTCCCGCAGGGAACCAATTTTTGGTGCCGATTTATCTTCTCTGTCTTCTTCTCTTCTGTGGTCCAATGACTCTGCCACTGACGCTGAACTTCGCTGGAAGTATGTAGATGACTTAACCCTCGGTGAAGTTAGGCAGGTTTCATCAGATTACAGACTCCCAGCTCCAAAAAAATCTTGACAATCTTCAGTGCTTGGTGTAAAGAAAATTATATGTTGCCTAAACCAGAAAAGTGCCACTATGCACATATGTACGTTGAAAACACACCCGCAATTCGTATTTTTACTCTCAGCGGTAAAGATATCCATACCTGTGAGAGTATGAAAATTGTGGGGTGTTACCATTCAGAACAATCTCTGTTGGGATATCCAAATCACTCAAATGATCGCAAAAGCTTCTACCGTTTAGATATGCGTTACACACTCAGGCGGTTCAAGGCCTCTGCTAGTGATCTGTCGTCTGTTTATCAGACCTACATTCGCCCGGTATTGGAATATGCTAGTCCTTTGTGGCATAGCAGCATCACAAGGCAACAGTCTGACCAAATTGAAACATTCAAAAGCGTTCATGTCGCATTATCTTGGGTTACCAATACAAATCATATGACAGGAGGCATTGAAAACGCTTGAGCTATGCACACTTGTTGAAAGGAGAGACCAACTCCTTCGAGGTTTTGGCCAGAAGCTGCAAACATCTGAGCGTCACCGGGAGATACTTCCCACATTGAAAAGAAGCAGACATGGCCGAAATCTTAGGAGTGCAGAACAATGGACCCCTCCTAAATGCCGAACATTTCGACTTACAGCGATCATCTACCATTCCCAGTGTTGTTTAACTTCTTAATAATTGAATGATTTTGAACTATATTTATTGTTTTTAACCATGTATATGTTGTTTTGAGTATGCAGATGTCGCAGTTGTCAAACTGTATTTAGGGTTCTTTATACCATAATAAATAAATAAATAAAGTAAAATTAAATTAAATAAACTTCACGTGGACTGTGGTGGGATTTCAACTACTCAGAACCGTCGTTTACTCAACTCATATTCGATCTTTACAGCATGGTTTTATCGTTGGCAATGCGTTTGAAGTGGGGCGATTTCTCGGTGCACAAATATGCCAAAAACTTGGTCCTCATCAGAATTGTTGATCATCATTTTCTGAAGATTAGAGCTGTGTAACACTTACCATTTTCCTGTGGCATCAATTTAAAATTGACGAAAACACTCTAATTGGAATACGGTTGGTCAACGAACTTTCTTACGTGTGGGTTTCAATGGAGGGCATTTTTTTGACATTAAAAAGCCTACAGTTTTTAAAAACCGCAAAACAATCACGCAAGACTCAAATTTTCAGCAAGTGTTCATAATAAAACTCTCTTCAATTTTTTAATGTTAAAATCGCCATTACCAATCGGATGCGCATTTAGGGGAACAGCGCCTCAGGGCTCAATTTTAAGGCAAAACGTCATTTTCAAGAAAACGAAAGGCATGGTGATGAAAGTTGAATAGCATGATTCCTAATACCCCAAAACATGGGTATTGCCACCCAAATTAAGACGAATTAAACAAAAAAAATTGAGTTATGGTCAACAATCTAATTGGACAATATGGCGGCCATTTTGGATTTTTCGACGGGGCACCCTGGTTTTCGCACTTTTTTCATTTTTTTCTTCGAAATGTGGGATCAGGATGATTAGAGTCATCAAATGAGCCTGTGTTCGAAGTGATCTGAAACATTGACCTTCTATAGCCCACCTCTAATGTTAGTGGACCAGTTCAAAACGCATGGCCCTGTCTGTATTGGAAAGTATCATAATGGAGTGATATGGCCCAGTTTTGGTAAGGACGCATTTTGGAGCATTCATAAACTTTATTTGAACTCAGTTAATATTCAACCTCCAGTTGGGAGCAATGTCCAAGCCACTGTTAACTCTAGTCAGTGCCTGAACTTTAGCATATGATATTTTATAGATTACTTGTCTGTCCGCAGTGAATTGCGACATCCACGTTGGGACTGCAACATCCTCAGAACTTAAGATCTTTATAAACAATGTATCTGGGCCCAGACGCGTTAAGATGTCTCATTTTAGTTAATAGTCTGCCTCTCGTAGGACTGTAATTATTGCTGTTAAATGTATGTTCATGTCTATGTCTGACTCGTCTTTTGAATGGTAATAGAAAACAAAGTTTCACTTAATTAAAGCCATGGCAAGTGCAAACTAAACTGGAAGTTTGTTAGCTTTGAAGACTTTTTAGTGTGGTTTCCCTACCACCTTGAGTGGATCCTGGAAGGTGTTTTTCGACCTGTAACAAGAGGTTTTCGATAAAATGACATTATGATTGGTCACATGGTGGTGTTTTTAACCAATAAGAAGCTTTAAACAAGGGAAATCCTGTATCAATAAATCGACTTTGGGAATTTCTTATTAACTAGTCTGACGTCACGTAATGAGGCGAACAGCGCCACTACATACCTTGTTTTGATAATTTATGTCTACAAAATTGGCGTATGATGTTTGTAAGTGCCTGCTTTGCGTAGCCAATGCTACAGGCAGTTATTTCATGTAATTAGAGGTGGGCTATACAGGGGGAGAAAAATGATGATATTTCAGATCATTTTTCCTCACTCTTATTTGATGTAGCCTGATCCCCTGAGCATTTTGACACCAATTTTGTCAAAATCGGTCAAAAAATGAGAAGGTGCCGCCCAAAAACGCCATTTATTTTATTTTTTATTCATTTATTTATTACAATTTAGAGGACCGAGACCTCAGAGGTATACCCAACAGTGGTTAACCACTCTACTAGGGGTATCCCTCGAAACTGACCAGAACGGCTTGGGACAATCAGGGGTAACCACCCTACTCTTCTCGAAACTGACTGTGATATACATGTACAGGTATGACTCTCTTGTTTATGGGACCGACGGCCTTACTTAACGTCCCCATCTGAAAAGGGGGACGGGATATCTCTCGTGCGCATTTGACACGGGGGAGAGCGGAATTCTAGTTTTAATCAATAGTTCTTATACAAATTAAATCCAGAATTTAGTACCCGATTAATCCCAGCTAGTGGCCCTACCGGGGTTTGAACCGGGACCTCCTGCACCAAAGGCGAATATCCTAACCAGTGGGCCATGCTCTCCCTGCTCAGTAAAAATCACAGCTAAAAATCCCTAACTTACGATCGAAATATTCCATTTCAGTATATTTCACCAAGCACAGATGAAAATTTAGAGGAATTGTGACCTCATACATCAATGAGCGATTCATTAATCCCGACTACTCCCGACAATAGCCACTTGTTTTGAGAATGTTATTCCCTTGCAAGCGACACATCCAACGGTACATTGCACAGTGGGAGCCTTTAGTTCCGCTTTCAATAACAAAGGAATCCAAACAAGGCGAACTCGTATTACGCGGTGCGTAAAATATGTCCCCGCCGAATTTCGCGATCATTTGGAAGTGACAACTTAACTGCACTAATTAAAAATTTGGATAATTAAAACATAACTCGTCCAAGAACTCCATCCATAAGTCGCCAAAAATAACTTAAGAATAACTAAAACTAAGATTCACACAAAAGATGTATGGCATAAGCCTTTCATGTAGCGAAGGAATTTTGCACATCCGATGTACCGTTTCAGCGAAACATTAATTGCGCATATTTAATTAGCTCATTTGCATACCTAAGCCGCATAACTAAACCGCACATATCATGTTCACACAAAAGATGTATGGCATAAGCCTTTCATGTAGCGAAGGAATTTTGCACATCCGATTTACCGTTTCAGCGAAACATTAATTGCGCATATTTAATTAGCTCATTTGCATACCTAAGCCGCATATATCATGCACTTTCAAAGTGCGAATACAATGCATGCCCAGATATACTTCATGTGGCAAAAGAATTTTGCATATCTAACATACCGTTTCAGTGATACATAAATTATGCATATTTAATTAGCTCATTTGCATACCTAAACCGTCTATATAACACACTTTCAAATCGCAGAAACGATTCGTACCATGATGCACTTCCATGAAGCGAAGTAATTTTGTGTGCCTGACATAGTGTTTCAAAGATAAAGCATACAGGGTTAACATTTTTATCACAGACATTCCAGGTTAACATTTTTATCACAGACATTCCAGGTTAACATTTTCTCACAGACATACGGACACACGGACGGAGCCCATTTTATAGTCCCCTTCCGAAACTTCGTTCGGCGGGGGCAAAAATGTCCTTTTTGGATAGTACAACTCTAGTCTTAGAAGTATATAGTGGAGGATTGTATACATGTTGTGTATTTTGTACAGTTTTCACACAATGAAAACAAATGGCAGTGCCAATTTCAGAGCAACTTTTAAAAGACATTACTTAAAAAGTATAAAAAGAACCCAAAAATAAAATTATAAAAAAATACAAATAAACAAAAATAAGTAAAAAATATAAATATCTTGAAATATAAGATTGAATAAAAAATACAAATAAAATATATCAATACTAAAATACATACTAATCAAAATTTAAAATAACAAAACATGTATAAAATGATAAAAATAAAATGAATGGCACAAATAAACAATGCTAAATCAAAATTATAAATACTAACCAAAAATATATATCAAAAGAAATTTAAACTAAATAAAAACATAAAACAAAATAAATACAAATGAACAAAAATTAATAATAAAAAAAAATAAAAACAATGTTAGATTATTACTTCGATATGAGTTTAATTGGCATGATTATTTATTATGCTTGCAAATATTGGTTGTAGAAAGTTGCCACATGTAAATAAACATTTTTAGAGCCACTCAAACTTCCGATAAAGCCATCATCACATCAACAAATACTGAATTTAGATATAGTCCCAATAATTGGGACTTCACATGACGTTTCTTTAACAGTATGCCTTTAACAGTTATATGTGAAGTGCCAAAGAAACACATGCATCAGGTCGTACCTAATTGTGAAGCCTTCAAAATTCTATCACTGACCACATTACGCCTACAAATTTCATATAATCTTACCTGATTCCAAAACAAAAAGCTCCACGAGTGCTTCCACTAAACACTCTTCTACCTTTACCACCAATAATATCCAAAATGAAGTGCCTAAAAAGGCTAAAATATCAACTTTTTCTCGGAAAAAGAGATGCTGAGCAAAGTGCTAAATGAGTACCATGGCCGATCAGGATCAACGCATGCGCATGAAACACTTGAAGGCATCCTTGGTTGGGCAGAATACGCCTGGTTATAGAAATAAGGTTTTTTCCGCCCGGTGACGAAATCAATGTTATACACTAGTTCTGGTATTCCAAAACCAGAGGTCAACATTATCTTTTAACACTACTCTTAATCATCTACTAACCTCTAGTTTTGGTAACTGCAGATTTCGGGGCAATCTACATGTAACCAGAACAGGCTAAATTTGTGAAGTGAACTCCTTTTCGTACAGCTAAAAACTTCCCCAAATATTGTGAAGTATTTATTCTAGGCGTCTGCTCTAGACACTCATACATCACTCTGCATCATTGAAATCGTTATATTTCCTTTGGATAAGATAAAATTCAAGGGAAAAAAAGACCCTTCCGATTTACTCGATGAACGTTGTTGATGCTGTGTTGATGTACCATTTCGACGCTTGCGTATTGACGGCTTGTTAGGTAGCTTGATCTATCCCACGGGCGTATAGAACTCGAAAAAGAACGTGTTCATTAGATCTTGTTGGAGTGCTTGAACATGTTTGGCGTTCGTATTATTATTGAACGTGTAAGTTTTTTTACCAGTCGTTTACAAAAATAAATGGGCATCGCCATATCGCGCAAGGTATTTGTGAATTGCACACATATTGTTACTAATAAAATAACTTTAAATTACAGTGCCTGATCTGAAAATATAAATAACAGTGGCATAACCAGACCTTTACAAATGGGGTGAGGGGACAAATTTGGATCCTTAAATCTCCGTAAGCACTAGGCATTCTCCCGGGGGTTTCTCACATTGGGATGAAGACAAGCGGCTAGGGGCCAACCAGGTAAGGTAACCCTATACTTACCGTGTAAGTCGCAGTTCAGCCAACTTTGAAGTTTCCATTTCAATCTCTAAGTCCCAAATAATAGATTAAAATTTTGCGTCAGAATTGGGAATTGAACCCAGGACCTTTTGATCACGAGACGAGCGCCTATACATGCACGCCACGAAACTCAAGCTGGCAGAAGATCGGTTTTTGTAATACTTAAATAAACACATATGGGCCATTCTTTGGGATGTCATACACGTGACCAAACTTCATTTGCCTCCCATGATAAAACAATCTAGCAAAAGTAGAAACATTATTTTTGGTTAGGTTTGAACAAAATCCAACCAAAAACAATGTTTCAACTTTTGCTAGATTATTTGTTTTGTCATGGGAGGCAAATAAAGTTCGGACACGTGTGTGACATCCCGAAGAATGGCCCATTAACGGAATAAAGCGCACACATACCATAATCTTCTTGATTGACGAAGTTACCTGGTCGGCCCCTAGCCGCTTCTGGATGAAGTACATGTATGTGCCACCTCTAAGACCCTCATTTTAGGACCATTTCAGTTCCAGAGACCCTACCTTTTATGTCCAAAGCTATATTCTACCATATTTTATTCAAAAAACCTCAAAAGTAGCTGGATATTGAGGAAAATCGCATCTTATTTGTATACATTTTTTTGAAAACCTAGTTCCGGAAATATAATTTTTTTAGGCCTTAAATCAGCTCCGGCAACTCCTTAATTTTTGAAATCTGAGGAGGCACTTCCCTATAAAACAAAAAGTTAGAACGCTCCCCCCCCCCCGGAGCATTCTACATACGGTAATTGAAAAATTCCTACAACTAACAGTAAACCTACCCTGTTATAAATTGCTTTTGATAAAGTTAATTTCATCTCATCTCCAGTCGACATTTAGATTTGGCATGTTTCACAAGAGAGGTCCAGTAGTTTGGCCTTATGTAGAAAACACATTTTTCAGTATAATTTTTGTTTTGCCACTTTATCAGTTGTTTTACCTATTTAAACTAATGAAATTCACAAATGCAAAATCTGGTAGAAATGTGAGTTGCCTGCAATAATTAGTTTTTCAAGATACTGAAACTTTTGAAAGGTAATGTCACACTTTTTGATGGACACAATTTTCCCGTTTTTGTCCATCAAATGTAACATTCGCCTGAAACAACAGGTATTTTGTTTGTCACAATTTATCTGAAAACCAGGATAGTTTGAAAACTGTCTTGATATGAATACGGCCGCTAAAATTCATAACATATCTATCAAAAAATCAATTCCTCTCACAAAAGGTAGGTAAAAAATCATATGTTTGGCTGCTATATACTTTTGATGGACATATTGCGTCCATCAAAATATGGTAATCGTTTGCAGTAAGATAAGTGTATTTCAGTTACAATTACATTCTCTGCCCAATTGTTTACTTAATTGGAGTGTGTTCTTGGCTGCAGAACTTTCCAATTAAAATTTTAAAGTAATATTGTTTCTACATTAAATATGATTATAGTTTGTACATACATTTTATGTAAAGCGGAGATTTGGACCCCTCTATCGTAAAACATGCCATTTCCTTTTCGAAAGCATACGCCCGTGAGATAGATCAAGCTACCTGGCAATGGATATTATGACATGTTGCAAACACAACTGTTTATTTTAAATTGGTAGCCGTCCCAAATACCTCTTAGTTTGAAAAAAAATCTAACCCTCCACCAGGTCCATTCATAAAGATATCAACTTTAGTACTTCTCGTTTTCTGGTCTCAAATACCGGGCCAAATAGCTTGAAAAAATCTTGTTTATCTCCATTTAAAACGACTGTCCCGTGATACTAACGCGCGTTCACAATGTCCCATGGCCCGACACCGCTGCGAACACGTTCGAAGTCGCTTCAAACCACAAAAATAAACCATACATACTCGTATTTGTCATGTGTTAGACCCCTGGTAAGGACCAAGACGTGACTTTAACCCCCACCATTGCTCTGCCGAACTTAGGATAAATTGCAATCTGTGTTTTGATCTGAAAAGACGTCAAAACGTTATTTTTTCAGTGGTGGTGAAGCTTGAAAGCAACATATTTTTTGGGGGAAAAAAAGACAAGAAGGTATGTGAAGATTCTTCGTATTGTGGACCTTTCAGGTAACTTGCTTTGTTGTTGTAAATCGAGGAGGAAATACTGGTTTTATTCCGTTCATCTACAGCAATAGCGCCGTTTTGAAACTAGAGGGCCGTTCAATATATGTACAGTGTTTAAGAGATGTCGACCCTTCTGGTCAGGTACTGGAAATATGTTTATACACCTGTGTATGTTTATTAATACATTTAGTAGTCTCATTCTCGTTGTTTTGAAATTGTAAAGTTTAGTTTTGCTGAATGAAAATATGACCAAGGCGTATGTTTATCAATATTGCAACATGTGAAACAGGTCATGTGTAACTTTTTCATACGGGCTTCTGTTTTAACCATCTGGCAATACGGAAATGGACTTTTCCATGGTCTTAATTTTTAAGTCTTGTTTCAATTTGATTAAATTTAACATCCTGAAAGAGGGTTTTGAAGATGATAGTGAGGGATATTACTGTTGGTGATACACTCAAGGAATACTTTTCCAAAGTGAAAATCAGGTAATATTTATTTTAGTAGAGTGTAAAATTTTGATATTTAATGTGACACAAAAAAATTGGTCTTCAGATACATAACAAGTTAGGCATGATTCTCTCCTCAAGATGAAGTTAATGGCATAATGATTATGTACATATGGAGGAGTCATGCTCAGCAGGGACTAAATTTAGATATCAATCATCAATATCAACCATCAAATGTTTATTTTGAGAGCATAAAAGCTCATTACCAAGTTTAGAACCCACTGAAGTTATAAAACATTACTGATGTTAATGTATTTTAATAGGTTATCACACACTTAACACAACAAAAATAACAACAAAATTTCACAGACTCCAACTAGAGTGGAACTGGCATTTGCTATAAAATTGTTTTTAATTGCACATGTTCAGAGGGTGATTTTGCCGCATGGTTGGCTTTTATGCGCCAAAATCCCAATCTTCACAAGGTTTGCTCGATGGGTCCACTTGACATTCATACACGGCTTCCGGGACAGCTTTTTGCCATGTATGTAGCCTCGGCATTGGGGGGGAGGGGGGGAGTTGAGGCTCTCTACATACAGCGGCTGCCGGGAGTAACACCGGACCTATACCCGCGTCCGTGTATATCGCAGGCATGAGAATGAACTTTCGGGAAAAAACAAAGCGGAAAAAAATGAAAAAACGCGTGAAATCCAGCAAAAATACCCTAAATCGGGCTGAAAATAAATGAAACCGTAAATTTGGGCCAACAAAAAAACCTGAATTCAGTTTTTAACTGAACTGATTCTCATCTGATATAGTCCTTGCCGTCGATTTAGCAATCACTGATGATGCTGTAAAGAGACATTGGCACTTTGCAAAAAAATAGTGCGCCCTCAGATTTTTCAAAATCGATATTTTTGGCCTGGTTTGTAACGCTTTTATTAACAAAGCCCTCACCACATGATTAAACCACATCAGCTTCCTTTATGCGGTAACAGAAAAGAAATTCAGCCGACGCCGAAAATGGCGTTTAACACAAGACCATGCATGTTTCCCACCTACAGCCTATGCACACTGTTTGACCGGTCTATAACCTTTGTGGTTTTATATTATTGGTCGTGAGTCCTAGTCAATGATATTCATGTAATATACACATTTGTTGATAAATTTAGGAAAACTTAAAGGTTGGCTTACAAATTACCGGATATCTTTATTGCATATCAATGTCCCTATCTGTTTTGGGGTATGTTATTTTTATGTGTAAAATAATCTCTGTTCTTCCAATGCAATGGCCTATCCTACTTTTGATAGCAATTGAAGAAATTTGGAAAGAATTTAGTATTCTGCCACAGGATACGAATTCGGAAACGTTGTAACGGAATATATAAACGGCATGTTAAAGGTGGGCCGAATTTTAAGTTGGTACTTGGTACTTGGTTGTTGATCCTTTATTGCAGCCGCTTGAGCTAAAATAGGAGAGAAAGTGCGAAAATGGAGTCTCCAGCCACAAGGTGCAAGAAAAAAGTAGATGCAGAAGATGCTAAAAAAACTGGAGCAAATCTGCAAACAAAACAGTTCAAAAACAGAACAAAAAGTGCACCTTATAGTACACGGAAGGGGCAGGGGAATGGTTTAGCATCAATTTGCTGAGACGGAGGAAAAGCATTAGCCTGATGGATGGTAGGGCGCTTCTCATAAGGCCGATGGCAGTAGAACTGGTGCCACTTGAGCTGGAAGGTTCTTCCAAAAACGTAGGGACTTGGGTAGTAGGCAAATTGTTAGAGATCTGTAGTTGTTGTTGGGATCTGGTAATTAAGTTGATGATATTTTTGAATAGTGTATGTAGCTGGAACAACACATGTGGGAACTGGATATTGACCAGTTGGTGGTGGATTTTGAAGAACTTACTTGTTGTGCCAGAAGTCGTCTTACATGAAGGAGACTCCCACCAAGTTGGTGAATGAGTGATGAAAACAACTGGTCGTGTACTGACGATAATCAGCAAACACACCAAATGGCTCCTGCTCATATGAACTTGCTCGGCTTGTCCACTAAAGTGTGGTGTGTGGTCCAAGCTCTGATGCCAATTAGAGGCGCGGACGGACGAGGGACTCATAGGCCTCTTTTGAAAGTTCTTTTGAAAAAGAGTTAATGTTCTGCGTAGGAGGCCAAGGTGCTGTTTAGATTTTTGAGGATGTCGTTGACAATGAGTGTTCCAGCGGAGATCTTTTGCAATGGATATGCCAAGATAATCGTGCTGATCAAACTAGCAAGCTGCTGGCCAAGGAGGGTGTATTGGAAGAGAGACTCGGCGACCTTTTGCGGGTAATTTGAAGGACAGCACATTTTTTGAGTGAATTCCATCAGCCAATCCTCGGCCAGGGTCTGCAGGTCTTTTAGCAGAATTTGGTGATCTTCTTGGGTTTTTATTTAACTATAGATGATGCTGTCGTCAGCAAAAAGCGGATTTGAGAGTGGCTGGTGTCGTGTAGTCGTGACTATGACAATAAGAATAGTGACGGACCAAAACCGATTTCCCGGTGGTACGCCTGATGGTACATTCCCCCAGTGAGAGTGTCTGCCATTAACAGACATGCTGTTGGCGGAGCAGAGAAAGTGTTGATCCAGCGGCAGAAGGGTGACCCTCTAATCCCGTATAATTAAATCAACTTGGGGGATAAGAGTGATGGGAAAACTTATCGAAAGCCTTAGAGAAATCTAAAAAGATCACGTCGGTCTGTCCACGATGTTCAAGTGTGGGGGCCCAGCTGGATGGAAGTCAAAGCGGTAAAACTGTTGAAAGTCGTTTCTGAAGCCATGTGCGAGTACGGCGAGTCGTAAAGGAGGATGTTATGCTGGCTAAATGTTTAGCTACATGGCTCAAAATAATGTGCTCCAGCATCTTACAGCATATGCAGGTCAGGGAGATTGGGCGAAGTTGACCGGCCGGAATTCTGCATTTTTGCACCTTTCTTAAATCAGCTGTACATGGCTTTGTCTCACTGGGCCTGTACTTCTCCTGTGTTGATAGATTGCTGCATAAAGGGAAAGTCCAGGGCAGGAGCGAGGCTCAACAGCAACAGCTTGAGAATCTGGGGGTGAATCGTCATCGGGGCGCTGATGCTGGATTGAGGCGCTGCAGGTTTGCAGTTGGTTTAAGACACCTTCTTGATGGCTTAACGGAGGTAATGTCGGGATGCGGGAGATGTCCCGTGTTTGGGTGTATCTGGGTGTGGAAGGATTGAAGACAGACTCAAAGTGTGTTTAGTGCCTGGGCTTTATCATAATCGGTACATAGTTTGGTCTGAGTACGTGACGTGCTTGGAATCCCTAGGTTCTCAGTTCGCTGAGTTTACATATGACGAGAATGTTTTCGGTCTCTCTGTCAAGATTCATCAAACACTCATTTGATGTAGTTTCGGTGGCCTCTGTTGATGTATTTAGCTAGGTGTTTCTATATGTCTGAAGTTATGCCATTTAGATGGTGAGTTAGACTTTCTTGCAAGACAGTTATAGACGATCACGCTTCCTCATTGCCGTTTGATGATGGGAGTTATACCATGGGCAGGTGTTTTTGCAGTTTTAAGCGTGGAGGGAACTATTTGGCCATGAGACTTTGGAGTTTATCGCGGATGATTTGCCTAGTTTTCAATCAACAGAATTTTAGTAGGACCGTTTGAGATGAACTCATTACTAAACTCTGTGTGTCGTCTCAGTTGGTCCATATTTGCTTTATCAAATTGTAAAACATTGTACGGCAGTTTGGTTTGGGGTTTGAGGTTCATGTTTATATTAAAGAGAACGATGTCATGATCTTGATAGTGACAGGTTCTCACATCAAAATTGTAAACAAGATGGGGAATGAATAGTGGGAAACCAAATCAACCGCTATGGAGACTGGACGGGATGATTTTTGTTTGGAGGTGAACAAAGGACAATACTCAACAAAAAAGTTCAAAAATTTGCGAATGAACAGATGCTGTTTTGGGCTTTGTGGTATAGACCAGGAGGACAACACGTCGGGCCAAGTTGTAATCCCCACCTATAACAATATTAGGATGCGCACGACTGTGCTTGCTCAAAAGCATGGAGACTGATTTTGATAGCTCGCCAATGGCCGTACACTTACCTGAGCTAGCACTGGGCCCATAATACTGCATAAAACAAGGGCTTGGGAACCAGCAAATTGAAGACTGGGCCCATATGATTTCACATCCAGTATCCAAATGTGGCAAGTCAAGAGATATTAAGTTATCTTTTGTTGCAATAAACACGCCTCCCCCGTGTGAGTCCCTATCTTTGCGGAAAACGTTGTATGTTGTAATTTTGGGAAACAATGAGTAAGGGCCCATACGTGCTGTCAATTTTTGACTCACAGCAAGTTTATGTGCAGGTTTATGATCCTCAATAATGCCTGCAGGGCACGCTTGTTACTGTACTCGTCAGCCTGTTGCAGTTAATAACCATCCCCTTTATGCCAGTTTTGCGATTTTTGGTGGTAAGAAATCGGTTTTAATTGTTGGGGACTTGTGGGGGTTTAGAAGTTGTGGCTTGTGTTTGGATATCAGAATAGTATAGTATTCTCTGAAGATGACAAACAGAGAATGAGTTGAAAATCAATGGAGCTGGTGGCAAACAGGTACCGATAAAATTTGGACACCCAGCTGATAACATATCCAAGAGAAAGAGTTGAATTTTCACAAAGATTTTGATAATTTTGTGTTCTTGAGATATGCCAAAGCAACTAGTGTGGCACCAAAAATTGCAAGAAATCACAAAGGAGGGGCATTAGCATCTTCAGCGACCTCATTTACATATACCACAAGGGTACTCTGGTGTTGTTTTTGGCCTGGGTTAGACTCCAACTTGGCCAATTAAGAGTATAATAATGAGGAGGTGGTGGATGTATTAGATTTAAATTTCCACACTTCAGTGTGCCATGACCGTTTATTGAGAGCTTGCTTCCAACGCAAGACTCCAGTACAGTGAAAATGTGATATTTTTTTTATTTTTTGCTTGTTTTTTGATTGGATAAAACTTTTTAGAGTTGGAATTGAAAATAAGGGCAGAGTCAGCATATCAATATAATGATTTACAAGTGGGTAAGTGGTTTTGTAAATGATAGGCTTTGATGTTATACTAACAACATAAAGTTTTTGACTGCCGCATGGGTATATAATCCATGAAATGGATTAAGTGGTGGCAGACTACTAATCATCCCGAATATATTGTGTGAAAAATGTGCCAGGCCTGCTTTAAAGGTCTGCTTTGCTCCACAAAGTTGCATTGTGAACTACATTCTATTGGAGTTGTAGCTTGCCCTTAGCTGTATTTTCGATGTGACAGTCTTGTTTTATTGATTTGGAATGTTTGGTTTACACTTGCAAGTTGAAGAAGTTGCAAGCAGCGATGTCGACACGATTGATGTTTGCGACCGCATTGAGGTTTATTTTAACTAGTTGTATAAAACGAACTTCATAACCACCTGTTGTTAATCTTATACAAGGCCCTTGAGAGGAGAGCACCAAGACAATCAGGACAGCAAAAAACACCAGCGTCGCACGTATCAGTTTCACATCCCCTGCCCTGGTTTCACCACATCCGCAAATTTTATGCAATCTTTGCACTTTGAATTGAGGCGAGTGTTCCTATTTTATTTTTGGAATTATTCATTTGAAGGTTAGTTTATAGGAATCAAATAGTAAATGTTGGTTCTAAATTTTGTATATATTTTGTCGCTAGTCGTATTTTAAGTTCATTCTATTAATCATGGTGAATAAAAAAATATACATTTGGGTGTGTAGAGATCAGTGGAATGGATCAGCTGATGACCTCATGACCTATGGGAGACCTATGCTGCTGCGAATGTGAAGTAAGCCGAACCGACTAAACACGCCACTAGAATAGCTGGTCAATAAATGAGGGCGCCCTTTTGGGTGTAATACGAATATACGCACACAACGGACAGCCAAAGGTTGTGAAATGTAAGACAGTTACAGTTTAGCATGACCAAAAATGGTCATATTTATGACAATAAGAGTACACATACAAATTGGTATAGTTCAAAACAGAACAAAAGTAGTTAAAAAAATAATGTTAATAAGACTATTACAAAGAAATAAAAAATGTTTTCACAAGATAACGTTAAAGTCGTATTTATATACAAGTATAAATACTTTTAAAGGTGCAAAAAGAGATCTACATATCAGGGTGTCCCTAAAAAATGGAACGTACTGATTTTTGCCCTGATGTAAAGCTTTTCATCTAAAAATAACCCCATCGAAGGATTAAGCTGAGAAATGTTTCTTTGGTATAAAATTGTGAAATCTCTATTTAGTATCGGAGCAAATACAAATTCAGCCTATGTTTTATATTGAAACATAAGGCAAATCTAAATCTCCTTTTTCTCTTTAAGACATTTCGCAGCCAAAATACAAAGTAAGAAATCTATTGAGTGTATAGTCTATATGAATACTATTATAGCAAATATAGCCCAATATATGTGCCTCAAAATCTCTCGTTGCACCTGTTTAAGTTTTACCAAAACGTTTCTTAAATGCTAAATTAACAAAGTTAAGCACCACTTTTAAAATATCAGTGTCCTTAGCACCAATTATTGTATTAAAGTAGTCTTCCTCATTAAAGTTTAGTCTGCACATGTACAAATTGCAGGCCTATGTAATTTGGGGGTTCACTATTTGGCTTTCATAACTCTTGGAGGTGGGATGGTCCTAGAGGTGATTAAGCACCTGTTTGTCCCAACCTTTTCACTGGAATTCTTTTGGTTGCAATACCTAAATACGTATATTTTTATTCTGTTAATCTTGTGCAATATTTTCTTGAATTTTCTTTTTATGCTGTTTGTGTACCAGTGATGAAGTGTAATAAATAAATAAATAAATAAATAACAATTATATCATTAAGTTTAGACATTAAATTAGATCTAAGATTATCATATAGTTGACAATGCATAATAAAGTGAAACTAATTTTCAACTTCATTTAATTTCCTTGTTTACATATTCTATCATTAGGCTGTATACGTGGAATAGTATAACGATCAGCTTCAATTAAAAGTTTATGAGCACTTATACAAATTTTAGAAAAAGATAATCGTTGTGAACGTGTAAAAGCAAGTAAATAATTTTCACAATTAAATGTAGTTTTGAATTTACAGTAAGTTCTTAATTTTGGTTGAGAGTTTGAAATATTAGAGAACCATTGAGAATCATAAATTGATTGTAGCTTATTTGTAACTATTTGACTAAGAGAGTTTTTAAAAAGTATATATGGTTTAGACCAAACATCTTCCATATCAATTAACTTGCAAATGTTTTTTTATACCTGAACTCCATGTACAAAAAGTATTATGTGTATTCTGAGTACTAATAACTCTATTTTCTAATTAAGTCTGAATAGCTAAAGAAGAAGAGCCCAAATGACAACCAGGATTTCAATGAAAGACCAAAGCCATAATCTCATAAAAAGAATCGATAACTACCTAGTTCACCTCGTACTGCATTATTAGTTGTTTTTCTCTGACCACTAGAATCCATTTGCAAGTTTTAATAGTAATGTTTCATACAAATTTGTATCACAAATATAATAAAAATTATAATCTTTGAGAATTCTTGAAAATATAGGGAGCGCCAAAATCTCACATCCATAAAAAAGAATTGGTTTTATAAGAGAGTTAAAAAGTTGAGACTACATTTACTATTACTGTACAATTTTCCTAATTTTAAGCAGAAAGTTTAGTTGCTTTACCTTTCAAATAATTCAATGGTCTTTGTTAAAGAGCTGCCGGAGTAAACAAATTCCTAAATAACAATCCTTCATTAATAACTCAATTAAATGTATCATATAAAAACATGTGTGGTCTAAAACGTCCACTTTTATTGAAATATGACTTTGTTTAGCATATTAACACGGTTTTATGGCCCCATTTTCTGATTTAAAGATATTAATTGATTTTTCTCAATTCAAGTAGTTGAGAAAAGATTTCTCACGGGGAAAATACTTTGTTTATGATAAAAAGATGGCAGGGGGATTCCCCTAGTGTAGTTTGTGCAAGGTGCACCTCCCATGTTATATTGCACAAGGAGAGAAAGAGAAATGGGAATTCCCCGAGATGTAAATTAGAAACTAAGTCACTTGTTTATGCTTGAGATCAAAACATTGCAAAATCTGGGTGGGATCCCCCATAAAGGTATATATATGAAGTGATGCAATTCAGATGATTGTAATTTATGTGAATTCAATTGGTCAGTTAGGCCAAGGTTACTGTTTATGCATGCGGATGTGGTTCAGAGTTTTTTAGACGTGTGAACTTGTGAAAGATGGTATAAAGCCAGAGTTGCAAGAGTTAGATTTTGCAAGCAGTTGTAATCTGAAGCTATATAATATAGTTAGAGCTAGTGTTAATCTTAACAATAATGGGTAAATTGAGCCTACCATATTGCCAGGATTGTATAATATTGGCTTGTCCGTCCCGGGAGCTGTAATAAGCTAAGTGTCTGCTGTAGTCTTTTAAGCCAGAGAGCTTCAGTTTGGAATCAAAAACGTGGATTCCAGTTGTTTGGTCCTATAAGAGGACATTAGCGACAGACTGATGGTGTTAGACTAGAATATCTGGATGTGATTGCCGAAAATTAGTGCCGTCGAGGGAAAACCTTGTCGTCTTGAACTGCTGGACAAAAAATTACCTCAAGGACGTCAGAATGATTATGAATAGTATTATGTAGATTGCTTATTAAAAAAAATAAACAACAAAATCTAGGAGTCATGACTTTATCAAGGTCACGTCATCTGCAACAATGCACATTTTTTTTTTTGATTTTCACGTAGTAAAAATGGGTGTTATTTTTAAAATATGTAAAATTGTTTTGAATACCAAATCTTGAACCAAACCAATAAAAATTCATGGAATCTGTGTTAATACTAAAATCAGATTACTTGTGACAGCTCATTCTCTTGGACGTACAGATACTTAAACAACACATAATGTAACACAATAAGCATCTAACTTGTCAAGTGAGGTTTGCAGGCTTTTCAGATGAGGATATAAAAGAACTTATTCATCGCATACCTCAAACTTAAATGTTAAAAGGAGCCTCATTTAGAGTAACAGGATCACAAACATCATCAAAAAATAATGGTAGGAAGGTCGCGTACACTACATCGTAAAGAAAAGTGGGACTACTCCCAACAGAACCAGGCCCCGTAAGCCCAGTAATTTATCTGGGGGGGTGCGGATTTTGCCAGAAGCGGCCCTTTTGCTTCCCCAAGAAATTTTCGGCTCGCTGCGGCGCTCGCCGGTTGACCCAAAAATTTTCACCGTCGCCTCCAAATCCTGAAGGGGGGGGTGGGGGGGGGGGGGGGGGGGTTGGGGGGGTGTTAGGTCCACTTAAAAAAAAAAAATTCGTCGCAGCGCTGAGAAACAACATATAGTACTAACTACAATCGGATCGTACTGGCGATGGTTACCATGCTGTCTTAGTCACTTAGTCATGCTTAGTCATTCGTATACAATGCACCACAACCCTTAAACAACTTTTAAAATTGACAACACTGACCGTAAATGGCAAAGCGGACCTTAAACAACATAAAGCGGACCTTGTCATTTTTGGGGGGTGCGTCGCACCCCCCGCACCCCCCCGGCTTCGGCCCTGAACAAACTTTGAAAAGAATCTGTTATTAGTACTCAGAGCACATGACTGTAAATTGAGGCAGTACGAATACTACAGAATGATTTTTAAATAAAATTCCATCAACCCCTAATGGGTAAGTTTGTAAATTAAACCATTTCTCCATATTGTATCAAAGTCAGCTGAAAATCCACAAACAGCTACATCAGAGATTTTTATTAAGTTAAGTTTGAGGTATTTATATCAATGAGATGTTTTTAAGTAAAAATAATCTTGGGTACGAGATCCTTTTCGAAAACCAATTTGCTCTTTGGAATTATATTATGAACATCACAAAAATTTTGTCAATGCTTGCATGAAGAATTAAGGCAGAAGAAACAATTGCAACAAATACCTCCTACTCGAAACTGCTATAACCTCTACTCCATATTTTGTCGAAACATGTATTTATGTTTTCAATTGGCTTTGTGATCCTCGATGATTGTTTTAATGATGTTGAAGGGTTTTAAAATATCAGCTGTGGTAAAGTAACTGTAACGAAATTTAACACCCGTTTTCAAGAAAAACAATATTTATGATATGCCACAACTATAGCGAATGCGAGAGTAAAATAGTGGGACAAAAAAATTAACGAGGCCTCAGATTACATATGCTAAGTGCATTGAATTCGATGACGTGACATTTGCTGAAGACATTTTCTTCTTTGGTATTAATCTTTCCAGTACGGCGATATAGCTAGTATCCTGCATAGGACTTGGGGGCATAAGTTTCGCTGCTGTTGTCCCTGCCACGGTCAAATTTCTAAGTATACTTCATAGGCTGCCTGGAAAAATTTTCCTAATCTTTTTAGGTAGGGAATTCAGTTGTAATATAATTGATGGACTTGATTGCACGAGTGGCTAGCCCCTTGACCTTGAACCTGGTCTTGGTAAAGCAAAAATTCGAAATATTTCAATTTTGTATTTTTTTTCGAAAAGTTTAAGTCCTTTTTACAAAAACATAAAACGCTGATTGGCCACAAAAAATTTTTTATTTTGTAATCAATATTTTAAACATTTGATCTGTGCCGAAAACTAAATTGGAATTATTTACAAGAAAAAAAAACAATAAATCATTTTTCAGCCTCGTTCTAATAATGCAGGAGATCAAAATTTAACAATTTATACTTTTGAAGAAAAAAAATCGTGATTTTGCAAACATTTTTCCTATACAAAAAACTGACAAAATAATGAACATTTTTGACAAATAATTTCATGAATGACATCATTGAATCTTGACTAAATAATTTTGATCTGACCTTGACGT
>JAMKCH010019321.1:0-21807 GCA_023653785.1 Ophioderma brevispina | reverse complement strand
TTTTTAGGGCCATATGGAATCAGCATGAAAAATGCATTCAAATGAGTACAAACAAGCCTAGTCTTAGGTCAGTGGTTTTTGAGATGGCTTCCCAAATTTAACTACGGTCATTTAGGAAGCCATCTCAAAAGCCACTACTTATGGTACGATTACCTAAGAACTTACCAGAGTTGAAAGGGTTAACGTATATCAATGAACCAAGTCAGACAGACAAGGTCTGGGACCAGATAAATCAGGGCTGTATGATACAGTTAAGTAGGTTAATATCATCCCATCATATTTCCATATGTACGTATTATGAGGAAGGAAGAAAGTAAACAAACAACGAGAAATGTATCAAATGAAGGGAGAAAAGTGCAAAATGGAATATATAGAGGATGGAGGCCAAACTTAATGTGGCAACAGCCTTCAAGTTTATCAAAATCAGTACAGAAATACAGACTGCAAACTGTCAAATTTGGCAATTTGATGTAGGTGGTCACAAGTCCCACACAAAACCTGTGTCTTATGTCTTACACTAACACATTCAGTGCAATTTTTGTTACTGTTATTCATACAAATTTATAAAAAAAACCCAATTTTGGTGGAGGTGCAGACGTTTTGACTACAAGGTTTTAGAACGAGAAATATTGCTTGGTAACCCCGGGGGGGCCACTTGTATTCCAAGGTGGATATCATGCTCGTGTACAAAAACGCGTAATTAGGGTCGTTTTTTGAGATCAGGCGATGTACGCTGCGTACACTGTTTTAGGGTATCAAAAATCGTCAAAAATTAAAAATAAGGGTATGATCATTGTGAGAAAATTACATTGAAATGCTGGGAAAATAGATGGTTTGTTCCCGATTTTCTTCTGATTCACATGGTAGATTCCCCGAGGAGTGGATTTTAACCGTTTCAGCCTTGTTTCAGCTTATTTTATAATTTGTCGTCCGCCTCCTACACTATAGCTTTATTAATTGGAGTTCATTTCATTTTCGCGTATTAATTCTACTAAGAATAATCGTTAGATGTAGACCTATGCGCGTAGAAACAGACTTAGGGTCTGTTCTTAATTTATGTCAATCAAAATAAGGGTCATGGATATTAGTCGGGGTTTTACGACACACCCGATAGCACCCATTAATTTCAAAGAAATAGGGACAACAATTTAAATGTAATGGATTTAAATTTTAAGCATATTAGGCTGTAGATGCGCAAATTGACGCTTTTACACAAAAGAGTGAAATAAAAAAAACTTCAGTGAAATCATGTGTAAAAATTTCCTTTATCAGGCTAGGGCCTGTTACAATAAGAGACTATAGCCTAGCCTGTCTGTAAAGTGGTTTTAAAGGTTACATTCATGTATTACTAGGATGTATCGGCGTACGACGATGGCATACGCGTCACGGAACCCGGGTATATAAATTCCCGTTATACATGGCTGCCGTGACGAACGCCGAAAGTGGTCAACAATATGCAATTTCAGCCTGAATTGGTATGTAATGATTTAATTTTGTAAGTAATAGTTAAATAAACAAGTACGGTATACATGAAAGGGGTAAGCCTTCGGGAATAAACAATCGTCATACCCAAAAATACTATGTGACTGAACCCCTAAGTTTATAAACGTTCTCGTTTAGGGTAGCAAAAGTAGGTTCAGCAAATACTTTGTTTAGGGTTGTTTTTTTAAACGGTCGTGCAATTACTTGTTAGGGTTTAAAATTAAACCAAAACACTTGTTAAGGGTAGCAAAACCAAACCCAAAGTACTGTTTAGGGGGCAAAATCAACTGAAATACGTTGCGTAGGGTTGTTTTTCTGCCAAGTGAAATACGTGCTTAGGGTACGTTTTGGGAGGCCAAACACGGAGAGCATGATATCCACTTGGAATACACGTGTTACCCTCCCCGGTTGGTAACATAACATATTACATCCTCCACCTCCAGGGTGTTACCCAATCTGACAATAAAAAGTAGACTGATTTTGTATAAAAATTTTTTTGGGCAAATCCCTGTCTCGCACTGCTCACACCCGGCTGGTATATGGTGTAATCACCCAGATAAAAATGGAATAAAGAGAATTAAAAGTCAAAAATGAGGGAAAAGGTGTGTGAAATTGAAATGAAATAAAGAAAATTTTGTTTATGTGCATCTGAAGTCCATATCTTTCACTCAAGTTTGATTTCACCTTACTGATGAAAAACTTTGTGATAGAATCCAATAATTCTGTGAAACTTGTAAGTGATGTTGAAATAAAATTCTAGGAAACGCCATATTTTACAAATCCATCAGTACAAAATGTTGACAGAGTCATGCAACCACTAAATACCAATCTGCGAATGTACTGATTGAACGGATTGATTTTTTTTTTATTTAAAATATTGGAATGAATCATAATTATGTACAAATAATTGAATATTTAATTTATAAATTAATGGATGAGGATTTAAATTAATTTAATTTTAAATTAAATTTTTTTATAAATTATAAGGTAAATTTTAATGAATAATTTTTTTATTAAGAAGGAAATCACAGATGGCACATTAAAGGCTCAAGTTCCGTAAATCTTAGCTTGCTAATTTGTTTACATCTACCCCAAGCAAATTGGTTTTCTATGGGAATTAAAACATTTTCATCTATTTTATTTTGAGCTCTTATCCGAGATGAAGAGAAATAGATTTTAGTCCATTCACGGATTTTAAGGGATTTGTGTTTGTGTTTCTCTCGGACAAGAATTTTGCATACATTACCTTAATAATAATATTCTTAAACAGCTATGAAAAAATAAGCAATTTCAATGGCTGATGCCTGGGTTCAATTAGTTTAATTGAACCAGGTAGTCGCGCTGCGTATTGAAGTTAATTTTAGATTAAAGCGCTCGCGCCATACCGCTTTTTGCTACGTTCGCGCGCGCATGCCAATGTTGCGTATGATCGTTGCGTATGATCGTTGCGTTCAACGGGTTGTTGATTGTTGTCAAACGGAGTGGTGCAGTTCTTCTTATTGATATTTAAGCCGTTAAAGCATCGCGAAATGGGGTTAAAGAGGACCTTAACTGATAAAGCTGTTTAAGAATGAGAATAAAGGTATGATTTTGGGCACAGGTACTCTCTTACGATGATTTTTTTTGCGTGGATGAATCGGCCTCCGGCCTCACTTAAAATAATGGTATATCGCCTGGGTTCAATTTGTCGTTAAAGAGAGTACCGGTTCCAAAATATACCTTTGATCTCTAAAAAACAGCATATTTAAAGTTGCCCCAATACACAAGCCTCTGAGACACTTTACAATAAGGACACATGGCTCCAATGGCAGGTATATATACCAAATACACCATTATAAAAAAACCAAAGAAGTATGCAAAAACGTTCCCATAAAATTCCAAGTTACGCTGCACAGCACCAGCACAAAAAAACATTATTTAAAATTCAGCATGATGACATGACTGATTAGAACACACCATAGATTAAAAACACCCAAATAACAGAATGTACATCAAATATAAAGGCTAAAAAAGATCATTTCAGCATATATCGAGTACAATTACACAGTCAAGTTATTATAAAACAAATGAGTCTTTAGCAGTTTTTTTAAAGTGGGCAAGCGATGAGGCACATTTAATGGACTTCGGGAGAGCATTCCATAACTTTGTGTGGAAGCCTTTAAAAAGGCCCAACCCGCTTGCCCTAAAACGATATGGATATGCAACGAGGTGGATCAAGCAGAAGAAGTTGTGCAAGCGGACCGCAGTGAGCGGCTGGGTGGACGGTAGGTGTTAAGGAGATCAGTCAGGATATTGTGGTGCTTGCCATGAGACAATTAAAGGTAAGCATAAGAATCTTAAACATTATTTGCCGTCCTTAATAGATAGCCAATGAAGCTTGTTTCTTCTCAGCGAATCAATGTCAACACAATTTTCATTTGTACCCTAAAAATAGCCTCACAGTGCATTGTGCACACGTTGAAGTTTGGAAATGGCAGTCAGTATCTGGTAGGCCGTACAACAAGCTGTTATTTGCGTCAAGTCGTAGAGGTCACGAAGCGGGTGAACTAAGCTTTCATGGTTAGCACTATCAATATACCTGCAAATGGACCAAGTTTTGAAATGCAAGACACGCTGCCTGGCAAACCTTGTTTACATGTGATGACAACTGCATATGACTGATCCATAACGATGCCCTATATTACGCGTTACACACCTTAGTGTCGTATTACAACAGTGCGCCCCCCATTGTTGAATCTTGGCAAACCTTGGCAATATTCACTGCCCTAGGGAGTTGATCAACACCTCATTATCGGCTGGAGCGTTACGGCCCGGTCCGGTACGTACCGTATATACTGTTTCAAAATTGGAAAGCGAAATTGAAACCAGCGTTGAAAATTCTCAAGCTGAAATAATACCGAAAGGAATTGTGGGAAAAGGGATGTGGCCCTCGCGATTGCGTGGTTCACTTTTCAGGTGTGTTTGCGAGCACCACCGTACCCGACACAAACGTTCACTTTTCTCGCTAGGTTCATAGGTCGACCCAATTAAGATACATAGCCTATTGAAAACAAAAAACATAGTAACGGACCCTCTGGATCGCAAAAATCGCATAGAACCCCTTCGTATTCGGAGATATAATTTTGAGATTTAGTTTCATGTGCATGCTTCGCTTATGACGGACTGATAACGTTAGTCCTCTCGCGCAGTACTAATTTAGATCTATATCTGGTTGCAGTCGGGACACAGACTACTTACTTCCGGACCGCCGTAGGCTGAGGGTGGGAAATCTGTCATTTCGGGATATAGAGTTGAGTGGATTTTTTGGACATTGCGGTTACAATTGATGATGCGCAAAATACTTGGCCTATCGTAACGTTTACGCACCAAAAGATCCACTAAATTTGTTAGTTAGAACTGATAGTTTATAATATAGGGTTTTATTGTTGGAAAAAAGACGAAAAAACAGAAAAATCGATCCATACAAGCAATTTCTTACCTTTTCAGCTGGCTCAATCTCGATTGCCGCTATCAAGTCATGCCACACGCCAGCTTACAAAAACTAGTGACTAATTGGTCTTTTTTTCAGGAAACCCATTTCTAACATCAGATCGAACCCCTGGATTTCATGATTTCGCGATATCCAAGGTACCGCGAAACCATTTATTTCATTCCTTGTCACGCTAATCGCAGAGGCCTTAACCACGCGCTTGGCTGCTAGGGAGTCAAAAGACGTTAGTGCATGTCTAAGATAAGCCGGCCAATTAGCGATGCGTAAACGGAATAGGTGGCGCTGGGCAGGCAGTACAATGCTGATGAGCGCGTAAATGGTGTGTCAGAGGAGGTCATGCAAGAGGAGAGATGAGACGTAGCCATTTAGTAAAACGAGAGGTGAAATGAACCACTAGTCTTTTTGTTATTCAACAAGAGACTTATACTTACTAGCATGCCAATCTGTGAAACCCGTGTTATACTCTCCACCAGAATGAAGTGCTCATCAGATTTGAAGAATTCAGACAAGATAAATCTGAGTATCATCTGCAATATCATACCTTCAAACACCTAAGAAGCGATGACATCATCAAGGGGGAACTGCGTAGGTGGTGAACATATGCAAGCAGCAACAGATCCTTGAAGGACGGAGCATCCATGAAATGTACTCTTGACTTGGAGTTCTCAACAGTAACATGTGGCGACGGCCACAAAGATAGTAGTAAACCACTGGAGGCATCACCACACACTCCGTAGTGATCTCTCAGCCGTTGAAGTAAAAATCGATGGTCCACCTGTATCAAAAGCGGTGAGATCTAGCAGAACAAGAAGAACATCAGAACGTTGGTCTAAAGCACGATGATATCGTTTGAACTCAAAATAGCGCTGTTGGGTTTTCTGTACTGACTGCTGCCTATAAGCAGATACTTACTGCCCAAAAGTCCATTTTCAGCAGTATTCCTAAAATGGGACACAATTGCTAGAGCAGGAAGGATTTTCTCTGAATGAGAGGCGCACATTTTGTCCACAGCTTTGAACAGTGTTGTGGTCGCGTCTTTGAATTGATACATGTGCTAGGTAGATTTGGTGATTCTCGCATATACTAATAGCCTTACTTTATCTATGTACACCTGTTTGTGAACTCAAGGTTGAGAATCACAAAACTGGACGTTCTGCTTTACGGTGTTCACACTTAGCATCACGAAGAATTGTCATACCAGGGAGCATGAGGTCTTAAAGTGACGCACAGACACTCTGGAGCATGTTTATCCAATAAGTTGCGAATACATTGTCAACTGTTTAATCAATGATCAATGTCATTAGATGGATTCACTACCAGAGCGGAAGCAGCGATTATCCTTCTTACTGTACTGAAATGCTCCCCTTTTAAGGGGGGAATCTAGATTCAAAATGATGGTGTTGTTAAGAATATGCTCTAGCACATGTATCATGATTAATAGTAGGAAAGACATCTAGAAAACTATCAGAAATAAGTAGCCTTTCAAAAATGATCATTTACAGAGTTCAAGTCATCCATACTGTTAACGAGGTCAAAGGTCAACAAACTTAATTTGGGATTCAGTGAATCCAAAAGTTGACGTCCTCATTTTTCACTAACTTGGCATACTCGGAGAATAATAAGACTTAAAACATGTTAGTAGGTTAAGTAGGTGCAACCTAATGAAGATTTCTTTGTAATTGAGTTTGGTGCCATAGCAAACCGGATCATGATTTTTTGAATTGTCTTGCTGTTTGAGACCTTTGACCCACCATAAAATAAAAACTAAAGAGAATTCCACAAAAGGCCAATTGGTTGAGTACATGCAGACTTACATTGGTTCCAAAGTTAGTCAATAAGCTCTTCTAGAACCTGCTTTTTCCGGAAGACAACTTTTACACAAGTGAAAAAGTTATGGCTTTTAATGATCTAGAAACACTGCTTAAGTTTAATTATGCTAATTAGTACATGTTGTTCTTAAAACTCCAAAGTAGTAATTGCACGCATTATAGTAAATTATAATACAAAATTTCTATAAATAATCACTTGTTGTAGGCTAGAATTTAATTATTGTCCATTGTCTTAAAATTGCCGGGTGAAAAACAATAAAATACATAATAAATAAGCTGCTTGAAAAACAATAAAAACATAAGAACTTATGGTTTGTGCGCGAGACGCACTGACTTTAAATGAGCATAAATGGGGAACGAAGTCTGATTTTACTAAAAATAAAAAGATGAAATAAAGCCTAAAGATTGTAGCAATGTAACAAAATTAAAACAACTGCAAATCTTACTCACAAAACTGTGAACTAGATTTCGCCCTTAATAAACACCCTCCTTTTACACATGTTCCTTAAAACTCAAAAATCCATGCCATACAAGCATGCCATACTGATAATAACAATCGCGATTGGGAAATGGTTGCAGATTTGCCAACCTAAACACCTTGCATCGACTCTCTTTTTTGCTTGGGCACTACGGTTTCAGGCTGTCCGTACAGTGTCTACTAGTGGTGCACAGTTGCAAAAATAGCGATACAAAGACTATAATAACGGCCCTTTTTACATTTGGATTAAAAATCTTTTTAATCACGAAAATTGTCAGGCATCCCTATAAATGCAGCATCATTGTAACGGAAAGGATGTGAATAGGTCTAAAATAATCAATGAACCTTATTCATTATGGAAGTGTACTATTTTTTTTTCTGCACATATACCTACAGAAATCCGAGACAATTTTGTATGAGTTTCATCTGATTGCACGGCTGTTCTGACCACTTATGCGCCATGGTGTGATTGGACACTCAGGAGAAGTAGGATTCAATCATACATTCTAAATGTTGTTACCATTATCTTTGTAATTAACACTGTTATATCACATGCTTATCTCTACTTAACAGTAGAATTACATAAAAGTAGACGAAGCTTACAACATATGACACAGGCATGAAAAGTTCAGTGTGGTCCATGACTACTTCAGCAATTGACCACTGAGTAGGTAAAGTTATGATGGGCCCTATGCTACGGATTTGAACAGTAATCTTTAATGTGAGGGGATTCAAGCAAAATGAGTCTAAGTCGGTCAACTCAATTTTTCCATATAACTGTATGCAACATTGAAAAAGCCTATATTTGCTGAAACCCCCATTGAAATGGACTAATTAATTTCAAGATATAATCAGTTGAAGATAGTGGAAAAAACAATAGGAAACAGAAGACATTTATTCTTGTTTGGCTATATGTCAAAATGTAATAGTGCGACTTTGACTCATTTGCTTCATAACATCACATATGATTCCGAGCTCAACCAAAATTAAACTCTGGTTGACAAATTCAAAATAGCAAAACCCGTTTCTGCATTCTATTCTGAAAACTTCCAAAATCACTTAAAGGCACTATTATAGTGGAAAAATCATGAGAAATCCACTTTTTGCATGTTTGTGAAACAAGCCTAAAAATACCCAGCAAGTGAATAGACTGAGACAAAACCGAATAAAGACAGCCAGATATTAAGTCATTTCTGTCCGTATGGACACACTTACTGCAACATGCAAATTGAATGGAGATATCTTTGAACACTGCTGTTTTCTTCTCTTTTGCCCGTTTTCATTTAGAAAAAATATCCCTTATGCAAAATCTGCAGACATTCTCCTTACCTTTTAAACAACAACGGCCAATTAATTATTTGACCCTTTTGGGTGGATCACTGATAGTGCATTTAAAGGGCCATAGAAGTGGATTGATAGTAGTTTTTAATAATACCACTTCAAAGGGTACCTGAATGCTAGTAAAACACTGCTTAGCATTCATTCCTTTTATCTGCATGCTACAACACTAATGTTAACTGCTAAGTACAGCATTAGCACTTGCCTTTTCCTGAATTGGTTATGAAATATGAGAATTTAATGAAATTCATCAATTTAAGAATTATACGTCTCATAGCATTTGCTTCTTTTAATGGATTTTCACCATACTACTTCAAAATTGTAGCTATTGCTCTAAACTCACCTTTTCAAAGGACCATTTGCTATGCGAATTTGGGATCATTTGTTATCCTACTTTGAGACATGGTTATGCTATTTGGGAACTCCACATTTTCTGCATGACCTAGATTTATTCCAGGTAAAAAGGGGTGTTGTCTGGTCATAGGACTTGGTGTGTACAATTGTATATTTTCAGTCCCATAGTGATTCTAAAAGATACATGAACTCTGTAATGAAATTTTCTTTCATTATTTTGCAACGTCTTGCCTTTGTGTTGTTACCTTCTCGCCTTGCCATTTAAGCACTTTTGTTAAAGGGATAGCAGCGATTTGCTATTCGGAACATCGAAAAAAATCTCAAAATTCTATTTTTTATATTTTTGTTACAGGCATGGGATATGTGAACATAACCTGCAGTGGTTGACTTGAAATCCTGTATTAAAGAGCAAGGCATTACTTTTTTATCTGATTCTATAATTTCTATACGTGTTGTATCAAAATTCCGACTTGAGCTCAAACGGCTTTCCCGGTGATATCCGGGATTTCCTTATTTAGCAAGTTCCCCACATTTCCCAGAGTTGGACCAAAAATTCTGATTCATCACCCTTCAAACTATATAAAAAACATCTTCAACCTTCTTCCCCAACTTCTAGAATTGGATTCTCTCATTCATAACCCTACTATAAGGTGACATGGGGAAATTTTAAAGTGTATTCATTGAACAAACATGACGAAAGATGAAATGGGGCTCACAAGGTTTCTGTGCCTGATTGTAATCGATCATGGATGCCAACGATAGAAAATTTTTTTCATTCATTCATTGATGATGAAAGGATACACCTTAACCCGCAATTGACAAATGCTACAAATTGCATAGCACTATTGTAAACTATCCAAAATCAGCTGTTTAATATACAGAATTAAGTAGTTCCAAGCATATTGTCCAGTTTTTTCACATTATAGCCCAGCTCACTATTGATATAAAATGCCATCCACAAGGTTAGAATCAAATAAGCAATTCCTTCCGTATCAACTGCAACTATACCTTTGTTCGTACATAGGCACTGCCTCTTTACTCGATGAACTGATCAAGAATAGCATGTGTGCAACACATTGCAACAAGCATGCAAGAGCATCAATTTCTTATATTCAGTGTTGGGTTTAGTAGCAAACACGCAATATCATTTGTCGTTGCTATCTTATATGAAGACGGATTGAAGTAAGGCGTCGCCGCGCAGGATGTTTACGCTCAGGAGTCGTGAAAAGGTTACACAGTACACGCATTATACGGGTTGGTCAGTTTTTACCTCGGGGGAATATTTTTATTTTTTTCAACTAATATTAGGGAAATAAAAACTATTTTTGGTGTGATTAAAAACAACAAAACTAAATCAAGAATGAGAATAAAAGATAGGATTTGTTTTTTTGCCTACTAAAAATAAGTCGTGTTCATATTGGATGTGTAGTCCCCAGGCATCCACTACTCAAAATATTGGACTGCCCATCCAATATCTACACATTATTAATAGGCAAACACAAATCCTAGCTTTTTTCTGTAATTGATAAGACGTGAACGCTGAGAAGGGAATATTCATCATGTGGAGGTAAAGGTCCGTAAGTGCAATAGCCCTAACACCTCCACTCCTGGCAAGAAATACCAGTCCCAGATGCATCGATTGATGTCATCATAAGAACATATGGGCACGAAATCGCTGGATAGGCCAGCGACACCATTGTGCGTTTCCCGGGAGTGGGTCCCCTGGTTCAAGACCGAACCCAAATTTCCTCCCGACTTTTTCTTCTTCCCCTCTCCTGCTATTCCTTCACTCGCTCCTGGGGGACAGGCTAGAAATAGAAGGGATAGATGCCATTTGTCGAAATTTCCCTACCAAACATAACATATGCCATCCGTTGTTCATTGTTTCTTGAAATGGCTTTCAGGTGATGCAGTCGACTGAAGAACCACTTCAGATCCCACCGACTCAGGAAAGATAAATGAAAAGACATCCTAATCATGGAAGCTATTCCACGGGGCTATTCCACTTACAACCTTGCCTTTTTTGACAATTTTTTTATGCCCGATCACCAAAGATAAGTAATTCCAGCCTACACGGCCAATTTCTTCTGGTAGTTACCACACAGCTACACCGAGTAACATGGATTGCCTTACCCACTAGACGAACACTCACCGGCCAGGCAATTTCCGTGTATTTTTTGCCGCATACACGGCTAGTGTCCACACAGCGGCTGTCTGCACCGTCGTGGGTAGTACGTGGTTACACCGGCTCTCACCCGCGGGCGCTGGTATTTCTCATGGGCCAATTTTGGTTTTTTGCTATTTGGCAGAGCTTTGGCCTTTTTTTTATTACCAGTGCGTGATATGTGGGTTTGATGATGCCCGATTGAATTTCGTAATGATTTTCTAAAAACCTTCAAAAAAAATGCTAAACGGAGCACAAGTTGGTATAGCGCCCTCCCATTCATGAAATGTTTCATACCACTATCAAAATGGCGTTGTGGTTACCGCGGGGTAGCTAAGTTGGTTAGCTGCGGTGTCTACTCACGGGTTACTGTCTAACTCAAACCCAAAAAAAATTTTTCACCTGCTCTCACATAGCGGGCGGAAAACTACAGGGGTAGCTTGGGGAGGTTTAAAGCAGGTAGACACATTCATTACGGTATACCTAATAACTGTGTACTTTGGTTAAGCCCTATATGAGCTACGGCATCGCAACTAGCCCAGTGGGTATTGTGCAGTAGCTGCCACGGTAGACATGGTGTAGCGCCTATAGGCTACCACGTGAGTAAAGGGTAAGAATCCGGCTGTGTATTTAGTGCTGAGCAAACTATAGAGAATAACACACTGGACAGCGAGTATCATCCAATTATATACTGAACATCCCCCTGAGCCTGGTACGGGCTGAAGATTATCAGTCATCCTATCACTTAGAAATTTGTCTTCCACACCGGATACATGAACCATTAGGTAAAGAGGATTACAAGGGTGTACTTAAGTATGGAAAGAGCCTCTAGGCAGTTTCTTCAACTACCAAAGAAAAATGCTATTTAGATGCCATGTTTGTAACTGTGTCTTTTACAAAAGTTTCCTTCATTCATCTTTTCTAAATGACAACATTGAAACAATATTGACAATACAATATTAAGTTTCTGTTTCAACATGATCAATGTACCAAAAGTATCCAAAAAATTTCCACAATGAGCCCAAAACAAATTGTTATTACAGGTAAGACCTTTAGAGATCAAGTAGTGATTCTCAAGGATTCTTCACTCCCACGTAAATAAGAAGCGGGCAAATAATGATCTACATTTTCTTCAAGAGGATTTCAAGATGTCCATCAGAGCTGGGATGATTTGTAAATTGAAGATGATGAATTTTCATTGTCAATGACACATTCAGAGACACCTCACAAGGAGTCTTACAAGACCAGAGGGTACTTTACACAATCCCATAATGCATTGCAATATGTACCACATGCATATAATTACTTTGGAATAAAAAGCGCTTGCAAATTATAAGAACAAGACCTTTCAAAATCATGTCTAAAATTCCTTTATTACTAACATTTCCTGTGCTAAAGAGAGTGTAAAGTCTGGATTTTGTGTTTGAAATAGAGTGTTGAAAATTAGTACTTATGGATAAAAAGTGCCTAAGAATTTTATAAGAACCACAAGACATTTCAAGATTATGCAAAAAAAATTGCCAAGTACTACCATCTTCTGTTCTTAAAAGTCTGGATTTTTATGAGTTGGGAATCGTTCGTTAAGGAGTCACATGACCTCATTCAGGTGAATTTTACCATCATAGTGATTCTTAATTGGATTGGTTTTAAAATACCTTCTGGTATGTCTTAATCCCCAGTTGGGCTCCTTTGCACTTTACCTGTAAGGCTGTAACCTTACTGTATTATACAGATGTCATTATTAGGGATAAACAGTCCTTTAAACATAAGAACAAGACCTTCAAGATCATGCCCCAAATCACTCTAACCCTAACTGTTTTTGGGTTTCTAGGCTACTCAGAGAGGGGGAAGGGGTAAAGGGAAAAACCTAAAGAAACTTGGACATCCGTGGCGGGATTCGAACCCGGGGCCTCGGCCCACCATTCCATATGACCCAGGTAGGGCACGCCACGAGGGAGTCGCTGTCCCTGGCCAGTGATTTCGTGCTCATATTTGTGTTTGTACGATTACGTCATCGCATCTTTTTGGACTTAGTGCATTTTCTAGACCTCAGCTCATTGATTTTCATTGGTGTCTTGTGGTGTTAAGGGCTAATTAGAGTACTTACTATATTAGAAATAGCACCAATATTTTGTGTGTTAGGAACAGGTTTTCCTGTATGAACAGGCTCACATGACCACATCATGGAATTTTCTGATCAAATTGCATGATGGGATTGGTTAAAAACCTCCTCAGCTACAAGACTGTGCACCAGTGGGATTGTACTGATGCATATTGTTTCAATGCGGCTCCACAAATTGTTAGAATGGCATTAGATCTTTTAAATAGGTGAACATATTTTCCACAGGAGGCTTTTCACTTTGCATACAAATAGCACTTTTTTGTTGGACATTAGGCGTGGTACTATCAGATGGAAGGGTATAGATAAGGCTAAGATATATGGTTTTCCAAATGCCAACTGGGATAGTTCAACCATGGATTGTAGCACAACAACAGATATTTCTAATCCTGTCATTCTTGGAAAGTGGCGTAACCAGGCGGGGGGGCAGGTTGCCCCCCCCCCTGACACTTTGGCCGGGAAAAATGCAAAAATCATACTAATCATCCGTTGTTTAGCCCTCTGACCGTGAAAATTTAGCCCTTTTGACCCCCCTGACCGGGAAAATTTCCCAAGAGTGGGAAATTTGCCCCTCAGACGTGTAGGGCCCGTTACGCACGTTCTGGCCAACTTATTCTGATGTATGAGGCTTTTTAACAACATCCATCATTTCTATTTCAGTTGAATACGTGGCATATGTGCATGGTATTTTAGACCACCCTTTAATATTTTAAACCCATCCTTTCTATACACCTTTAACTGAAAAGTCATAACCCACACTAAGCCTCTTTACTTTTGCATATCGTATCCTCTACCTACAATCCAATTCTGACTAGAGATGAGCATAAGTGGATCGGTGTCAATATGTAAGATGCATCCCAAATGGAGTGATTTTGTGCATAATTTTCCTCCTTTTGTGTGTCTGCCAGATAGGTGCCTCAGGGAGATGTGCCCCCTTAGAAGTTGGTATTTTTGAAATGCGCACCAAATTAAAAAAAAAAAAATTGGGGGGCACGATTTTGTGCACACCTTTTGCAAATTTTGCCAAATTCATGTGCGATTGGTTTTCTAAGAAGTCTTTTGAAATGCGCTGAATGGCGGCATGTTTGATTGCACACGAATATATAAGTCACACCCACATTGTGCATTGAACCCAGTTGGCAACCATCAACAATGTTCTTTCATGTATATGCTAAACCATCTGGATGCTGTGTTCTCAATGGTCACTCCAAATGTGGGAGAGTGTGCCTGCGGGTTAGGTGCTTTGCCTGTGGCGTAAATTTCCCAAAATTCCGTTGAATCCCGGTGGGGTCACTTGTGGGATTTATTTGGGTACTCAGTTATGATTTGATCTGTATACTAGCTAGTGATTAAATTAAGAATTACCGCCTCCTCCATGGTTCGTCTGGAATTGGGCAAATGATCATGAACATCCCTGTCCTTTGAGGGGATGTTAAGCTGTCAGTCTTGTGTACAGAGATTCACAATTGTACATGCACATCGCAGCCAGTGTCGAATAAGAGTAGGGTGAAAACCCCTGGCTGTTCCCAACCCCTGGCTGTTCCCATGGCCCGCAATCCCTCAATGCGGGCCATGTTAGGAGTGTCCGTATCATAGATACATGCGGCCCCGGATCAGCATACTTAGTTGGAATAATGACAACACCACCAGCATTACCAATGACTTGTGGATATGCTAAGAAGAAGAATGGTCACTTGGGCAATATATTGCCTGTTCATAACAAACAGTGATTACCCTAACATATTGTATTTTTCCATGCAAGAATATATTGAATAACTTCCATTAAATTTAAAAAAAACACTGCCATAATTATCTTCAACCTGACTTTTTACATTCACATCTTGACAAGTAAGATTTTCCAAAAGTAAGAAGGAAGTTGTTCCAGAAACTCCCTCAAAACTTACCGACAGTTCTGTGTTATACAACCCAAAAACGTCACAGAGAATAATCCAGACTACCGAGCTATTTTTCAATATCATTCATTCAAATTACAATATAATATGAGAAGACATAATATTTCAACACATAGCAATCCTGTGAGGCAGTTGAAATTACTATTTTTGTTTCAAGACATTTTGGATAAAGTCTGTCATACATCTCAGGTGATCACGATTGATTAACTTAAGAACTTCTATCCGGTACTATATTTCATTTTCATATGCAGTATTTTGGTATATGATTGGCTAACAAATTCTCTTTATTTGGGTAAAGAATTGGTGTGACATTACCATAGTGGCAATGTAACTACTCCAAGCCTGTATTTCTCAAGGGGCAGATTTTGACAAATTTGGGGTTGAAAAATCTGCCAAAAAGTATGGTTAAAATCACTTTTGTATGGGGAGATCTGCCAAAAAGTACAATAAAATCACTTTTTTAAAAAAGTGGACCTTTCCTTTTTCCCCTTTTGTGGATTTGGTTTTTGGGGGGGGGGGTGGGACTGCATCCCCCACACCTTTATTGTCTTTGTCTGCTTTATTGGGGGGTGCAGCTTATACTAAAATTTAGAAACATATGCATTTCTACAGCTCAACAACCTCCCAAATTTCACTTTTAAGACCATAAAATTGGTCAAAATTAAGTTTACACAATTTTCACACATACAAATTGGTTCCCAAGCTTCCTGCTGCACAGCCCTATCCAAACCAAAGTTTATCTCATACCTAACTTTGGCTGGTGCCCTACTAAATTATGAAATTAAATGAGGAATTTTATATTGACAAGATATCACAACTAAACAATGGTAATTTCATTATTAGACACCTTTAATACTGCTCTTTAAGTAAAACTCGTACTTCCCAAAACGGTACCTTTAAAATGCGATGTCATATATCATTAAAAGGCACTACCCCATCCTCAGCCTCAACCCCAACCACTCGCCATAACCTAGATTTGGTATCATTAAAGCTTTCTATTTTTTCTCATCTCATCTACAAATCTTTTGACTGAAGATTCCTTTTCCCTAAGCAATTTACAAGTAAGGTGTTTACAGTTACCAGTATTATTTTGTAACTACATTAACCTATGGCTTGTTAATATGTCATTGTAGTAGTAGTAAATTCAAAAATTTAAAAATCCGGTTGTTGTCCTCGCAAACGGGGGTGGCCGAATTCACCTCACACTCAGAGCAATCGCCCTTACTCCTTCCCTCCCCTTTCACCCGTCAATGCATCCTCCATCCTAACCCAACCCTCCTCACTCTCCTCCTCCACTTGCTTCTTCCTGTTAGTGCACTCACATTAAAACGGTCATGTCAGATTCAAAGGAATATTTTGGAAAGAAATTTCTGGAATAAGGTATGTAATGTTGCAATGGCTTCCTCCAAAACAAAGAAAATCTGTAAACCGGCCAAGGCTGTATGGACGGATCTTTTTTCTCCCAGGGTATGTGCAGCTCTGGGGAGTTGAATAATATGGATGTACATTGTGGTATGTTATAGTTCTATACTTTGACGCAAGAAGGTGGAGACAAAAAAAAGCCATAAGCCTCGCCTGCATGGAAGCACTTGAAGCTGAGTGGACTGTTGGACACCTCAACAAACTCATATCGGCAGTATGTGTCGCCTAGAGCTTATCAAGGCAAGGTCTAAACAATTTCAGTATAGACTAAAATTATAGTGAGTTTGGCTAACTCATCTAGAAAAAAGATTTGACTTTTGGGGAATGTTATGTTTTTTGACATTTCCCCACCCCCTGTCAGACCAGTGGAGGACCCTGGGAGAATGAATTACAATGGTTAGTCGGTGCTTGTCCCCTCCTACAATCACTCAGTTTTGACTACTCTAGCTCATCTGGAAAAAGTTATGGCAAAATGTTTACCTTTTTGTGAAATGTTGACCTTTTTTAATAATAACAATACAAACGGCATTTGATTAGCGCTTCTCAAAACCATGTCAAAAGCGCTTTCAAAATAGAGAGTAATTACTATTTAGCCTAAAACAGGTTCATCTTTTACAATACCTTTGTATTACTATGATATAGGTCTTAACATCAAACTATAAAATAAAAGAAAACAGCTGCATATTAATATCATGTGAGGCAATAACAAAAAACAACATTTAATCACACAAATCAACTCTTAGGAAATAGATGAAATTTTAGAGCTTTCTTAAAAGTAAACAATGACTTGGAGTGGCGACAGAGATAGGCAAAGAGATCCCATATGCCAGGGGCCGCATTGCTGAAATCCCTGCACCCACTGACCTTTTTGTGCGGGAAACAGTGAAGAGCGTCTTGTCATCTTCAGAACGCAATTCCGGGCCTGCCCGGAAATTACAAAGAGAGGTCTTCGGACAAGTAGATGGCAAATGTCCGGAAATACCCTTGTAAGTAAGAAGCGTAAGCTTAAAGACAACGCCCTCACAATTGGTACCAATGGAGCTCTTTAAGGAGTGGTGTGGCTGGTGTCCTCTATCAGATCTGATCACCAGCCTGGCTGCTCTATTCTGCAAAATCTGAAGTTTACTTTGATCTCTGGGCGACATTCCATACAAAAGTTGGAATTGGCATAGTGCAATTGCAGAGATAAAATCAGTGACGACGAGATGATGACAACTCCCAAATGTGATAACGCGGCGGATCCGGTAATATTGTCAGGTGAAATTTAACAGACTTAATGATGGCCTTTACATGTTCAGTCATAGACCATATGGTCTGATCAAACAATAAACCAAGTTTTTCTAATTGCCCGGGACTGGGGAAACTCCCCCTGTCCGACCCTGATGGTAATATCCTTTGAGGCGGTTGTGTAATAGGAATGAAATGGCGATGAAAATTTCTGTCTTTCATCATTCATTTGAGTTTGTTACAGCGCATCCACTCACTGATTGCATCAATACAGAAGATATTCTTTTGACAGCATGTTTGGCATCACCATCATCTTGGGATCAATGTCAATAGAGCTGTACATCATCGCTACATGTGGTAATCATATTGTGCCTTTCCGGATGATTTATGCAGATACAGTATGTTACATTATGAGAAAGAGAGGCCCGACCACAGAGACCCATGAGGGAAGACCGAAAGAGGGAGAGATGCTTGTTTGAAATTGCATGTCCAGCGCACACGAAAAGAGCTGTTCGGCAGGTAAACGAATCCACTGTAAGGCAGAACCTTGAATTTTGAAAGTATCACACGTAACCTATCCAAGAGAATGGCATGATCAACAGTATCCAAAGCTTCCGAATATCTAGGCATCACAATGGCAACTGCCTTACTGTTGTGAATTGCATGAGGATATCGGTCTTGACACGCCGGAAGTGCCTTTTCATGCTGTGTCGTTCTTTGGTAGCTGACCTGAAACTTCGCATTTTAATCATTTGCGACCGATTATCCTTTATCCTGGCCTCACTCTTTTCTCCATGAACTTAGACACCAGCTAATATTTACCAGGGCGATAGTTTTTTGAGCACCTCTTGTCTAGGGAAGGCTTTTGAGAATGGGGTGCCACCAACAGCAGCTTCCCGGAGCTTACCTGGGAAAACACCAGTGCGGATAAACTTGTTAATGATCAGTGTTAATGGCTCAGCCAAAGTTGCAACATTCTCCTTAACTAACCCATGGAATGTGTCTAAGGGACATGATTTTGATGGAGTTGACATAATCACCCTTGGTTACCTCTTCAACAGTGATTGGATTACAACTCATTGCATTGGAACGGTCTAATCAAGTATTGTCCCACTTGGATCATTCACGCGATTAGACCCTGGATAATTATCAAGGTTTTTCCGTCTTATTTTTGTATCCCTTGTCGCTGAAAAAAACCGGGGGGCAAATGACTACTTAGTTCAGTAGTCTGATTACAGTTAGGAAGTTGTTTGTTTTGGGGTTCAGAAGCTTATTCACTTTTTGGTGAAATGTTGACCTTTTTTGACATTTCCCCACCCCCCTTCCAGACCCAGGGGAGGACCCTGGGGGAATGGATTACATGGTTAGTACTTATTAGTGGGGGCTTGTCCCCTCCTACATTATACATAAGTTTGGCTATTCTAGCTCATCTGGAACAAAGTTATGACAAAATGTTTACCGTTTTTGTATCCAAGACCCACATACGTACACACACCCACCTCCAGACATTGCCTTTCGTCAGCGGATTGTGCTGCACAATCCGTTCCAAAAATATATGTAGTATCGGGTGGGACACCTTTACATGACTAGGTTCATAATCTGGGAATACGCATAATTGTGTAAGCGAGATTGTCTGGTACAGGAAGTAAAGAAATTAGTAGCCAGCATGTGAAATAACATCATTACCTACAAGCAATACATAATACCATCATTACCTACAGCAATTCATACACAATGTGTGTTTAAATGTTTCTATGTAAGTATTGCGTGTCATCTGCCATGCCTGACGACATAGTCCCCCCCCAGTCACAATAGAAGGAGAATCCAATGGCACTGGACTTGATTGCTTTGTATGCTAAAACCCTTTCAAAAAAAACCAAAACATTTTCTATTGGAGAATTGCCGTATTACATTATATACCATTTGTTTCAGTTTTTGTTTGAACATAATGACAAGCTTTTTAGTACAAGTTGACATTAAATTTTCCAAAAGGTACTAAAATTTCTGACTTTGATAATATGCAAGCTATCTCAAAAATGTTAAAAAATGAAAAATATAATAAGTATAATAATACCTGTAAGAACATCCACCTAGATCTATAACTTGTTATTCATCTCATTAGCTAGCTTACAACAAGAATGAAAAGGGTAGCGTTCCACTTGGATCAATTGTCTTCTGATTTTGCATGTCGTTCATCAACCCTTTGTGACATAGTTTCTTAAACAATACTACCCTACCCATCCCCACCAAGTTTTCCAGTGAGCATATGACCCCTGACCTCCCGAAAAAGGGCAGAGAGACAGACCCCAATGACAGATAATGTATAATGCAGTTTGGATGATATCTGAAAAATAACACAGAACAAACTTCTGTCTGATTTTGCCCTAAATACCAGGTCTGTGTAATTTTTTTTTAGCTTATGTGCAGAGGTCTTAGGAAGGTGATGAACCCTGTCAAACCTAAGACTTATGGAGTACTCTTAGCATTCCATTACTACTAGTTTTATAGACTTGGGACTGAATCTCTTTTGACCAAATTGGAGCTTGTTGAGCTGAAGAAAAACTGGTAAAATTTCACAAAATCTTAAAAGACAATGGAGTCGGGTTGTAAAGTAGTGTCTTAAGAACTACTGAAATCACTGGCAATCTTGAACAAGGATCTAATGAAACTGCAGAAAAGGTTTCGAACTGGGTGTCTTGACTGCCACACATACCATACTGCCATTTTTTAGGAGAGTGCCCAGGGTTTTTGGTTATTAACAATAAATTTTGACCATAACATACCAAAAACTTAGCTGTTGATGGCACTGTCTTAGTACTATTTTAAGTGTGCCATGGACCGTGATAAAGAGTTTAGCACAAATGTTCCACATGGAAGCTCATGACAGTGGCATTATTAGGATGCGCTATGCTACCCAATTCTAACCATCACAGGGGGATCACAAATAATCTATGTTGTATCTTACATATAACTTTGTGACAACTTCACCGTGCTCACCGCATCACGTCACGAACGAATACGACAGGGTGTCAAATTATTACCGAAGAGGAAATAGATTAGTGTAAGGAAGCAATACGCCTTTTTCATATTACTTTCACTTCAATTCAATGCCGTAATGATTTTCTCAAGTCAAATGAAACAAGTTAAATATATCCATACTACCTTTCGGATGTAGCGGTTACAGTAGATTAATGCATGGATTCATTCCCATACTGAATAAATAAGTGATTGATTGGGTGATCAAATATGTGTAGTATTAGCCAATAGATCCCTGTAAAATTCAACTGACTTGCAAATTTTGTGCATAGCATAGTTTTAAAAGAATTCAAGCTTGGAAGGCTAAAAGTGTATAGAGGGGCGGAGGCAGGGGAAAAATAGTTCCCAGAGGAATTCTTTTGTTCACTTCCGGTATTTTTTGAAGTGCATCATCTTCCCTTCCTTTACTCAAACCGTAAAAAAATAAACAGCGTATTTTCACAGTAATTTTAACTGTTTAAATTTACAGCGAACGACTGTTCTTCGGCGATTTACAGTATTCAACCGCGTAAATTCACAGTTGTTTCGATTCGATCGCATTAATTGTAATCTCGGGATCGTGGAACAGTACTAAAAAAAAAAAAAATTTCCTGTCATTACCTTCATCGCTGGTGGCGTGATCATAATCGAAGTTACAACGCATGCGCATAATCGTACCTACCCATGCACGAAAGTTGAGCTTGTTTCGAGCGGGAATGAAGCCAATTTGACAGGTAAATAATTCACCTAAATTTGGCCCTACCTCCATTTTTTTCCAACAATAAAAATGTATTTTATGTTAAGTTGATATTGCATAGATATCACGTCATTGTTTTAGCATGTGTAGGACGTAAGATTTCAATGATAAATACTATTCCTTGTACATTGCGTCTGGTAAAAATATTTTTAGTGTGAAATGAGTGTCGTCTGTTATGCATTGACATGACTTCGCGAGACACCGACAATTTAATTCTGT
>JAMKCH010019320.1:0-21872 GCA_023653785.1 Ophioderma brevispina | reverse complement strand
GCAGAAGTCTGTGAATGCTTGATATTTTACTTGTATGGGTTACAGTGCAACTTATGGAGTCGCTGTACTGTACTTGTACTTGGAATTTTCCTCACCTTATTTTACTGTGCAATTACAATGGTAAACATTGTGTAAAATAATGAAATAAATATGTTGTTTGAAATAAAGTTTGGTCCACCATTTTTCTAGACATTGAAGTTATAACATTAGAATCCTTGTGTGTACAGTGTTTTACACCAAATGTAGATTCTTTGTGTTTTTCATTTTATTGACACATCTGACACACCAGTTGCAGGGGTTTCCCATCTCTTTTTTCCCATCCAATTTGGCCCCCCCCCAACCAGCAAAAGAAGTCTGGTGCGCCACTGTTGTTAATATTATAGTAATTTCCCTCAGGACTAGGTTTTCGTCCCCCCTCCCAGTTTTGCCCTCCCTGGCTAGAAGAAAATTAAAAAATTCAGCGATTTGGGGCGCAAAATACAAAATTTTGGCTAAAATCAGTGATTGGTTAAAAATCTCAAATTGGTTAAATTCTCAAAATTTTGGATTTTTCCGCCCATCTCACTTTTGGCACCCCCCCCAAAAAATCACTTTTGCCCTCCCATTTGCCCCCCCCCCTGATAAAAAAACATCTGCGCTGCCACAGGATTGTAATATTAAATGTAAGAGGTTAAAAATCATCTTGAGGTCTGTGCTAAAAAATGTTCAGCAACTTCCACAGATCGAATGATCCTTGAGCAGTGGGTCATATGGAGTCTAGATATTGTTTTCAATACACTTTCCCACAGAAATATATAGATCCAAACAGTAGTGCCAAAGTTGCTCAGAATGATCAGAATGTGTGTCATACCCGTGGGTCATATTAGAAGGATTCAGGGATACATGTAAGTAGCAGATGTCATCTTGGGAGCATTTTTGGTCCATGTTAAAAATCTTTAGTTTCTGCTGCTCCAAAAATGGACGGGTAATACGTGGACCTGGGTTTCCTACCGAAATCATTTTTTACCGAATTCCATCCCACAATGCACCAACGATGTACGATAGATATCAGCACTCCCTGCACGCTCGCGGTTTAGTGAGCATTGGTTGCGCAAATTAACAATGCAATCAAAGAGACTCGTTACTGGTAAAATTTTTTAAAAAAAAAAAAAAAAAAAAAAAAGTTATGACAGAAAAATTACCGTATGACACAAAACCACCATAATTATATCGCTATTTATTTTATCTACTCGTACATCATCGGTGCATTGTGGGATCGGAATTTCGGTAAAAAAATGATTTCCGGTCGGAAACCCAGATCCACGTATTCAGAAATTGCTCAGATTTTGTAGAAAACAATGGTAAAAACTTTTTGCCTTAAATAAATGTTGACATTTTATATAGCGCCTGTCACAGTGTATCAATGCGCTTTACATTTATTCCTGCTGCCACTAGAATCTGTCAGCTTCCTTACAAATTGCCCAAGGCATACTCATACCTTTGGGCGGCGCTCAATGGACAAATTGCCTAACAGCCCCCTTTTGACCTGGGTGGAGAGAGGCAAGCCTTGATATCGTTGGCCCCAAGTGCACAACCCATTGGCCTCAGTGGGACTCGAACCCAACCTTTGGTCAATAGTCTGTCCGTTGTATCCACTTGATACATGGGCCTCCTTAGTTCTGTATGTGATTTACATACATGTCAAAGGTGGTGTTCTGATCCAACACCTGACTGCCAGGAATTTTCACTTCAGGTGACATATCAATTTGGTACCAGTTTCCAGCCATGGATCCATAAAATGGCTGTGACGGTTGAAGTTCCCCCTTCATGTTGAGTTCCCCTTCATCTTGCCCCCCCTCTTTCTGATCCAAATAAAGCTCCCTTATCTATCCTGCCATTTTGTCACTCGAAGATTGGGTCAGCCCCATAGATAATAATAATATGTCCCATGCTACATGGGTTTGAAATCACAGAGTTTTTTGACATAGTGGCTCCACTGCCTAACTTTCCACGCAAGCAGCAAGATGGGGGGAAGTTAGGCATTTGTCGCTTATGCATCTTGCACCCGGATAACCTGAGAAATCTAAAGATCGTAAATTTCTGCAGAGTGGCGGTGCGAGTATCGGAGTTGCCCGTTCGAGTCCATCCAAGTGCACATGGGTTTTTCACACTTGCATGCGCTGGCCATCTCCAGGGAAAGATTAATAAGAAATATTTATCCTTGTCTACCTGGAGAACTACATTTAGTAGTAAAAATTTTCAAAACAATAAATTGTATGTACATATACTGTTCTGAGATATCCGCTAGGAAGCGATGGACACCTTTTGGACCTAACATCTATAGATGATACCTATCGCTTCTCTACCACCCTGGTTTGTAGCTTTATTGGTAAGCGTGCTGTCTAGTAATATGGGTTTCTCCGGTTCGAGTCTGGCCAAACGCCATGGGTTTTTTTCAACACTTGCGTGCACTGCCCATCTTCCGGAACAGATCGATGATTAAATTATTCATCCTGTCTACCTGGAATATTTACATTTCTAAAATAATGTCTGCCCTTCAGATTGTTGGGACTAAAGAAAGCCATTGATTATTGTGCATTTCATCTCCTGTAAAGATTCAGGGAGGGTGGCCAAGAAATCCCAATTTAGACATAGCCATTGGTTTAACATGTAAAGTTGAAATCTTTGAGGAATAAATAATAACTTTAGGTTCCAAGACTATTTTCTTATTCCCAAACCGTTACAGCTGAAGAGTCACCCACTGTAAGGGTTTTTTCTAAATTTTTTGTTGAAAACAGACTAGTACGAGATCGTATGTGGGGCATGGAACGGGAACACTTGGTGACCGACGACATCAAAGCCCTAAATTGGTTTGTGTAATGTGTCTGTATTGCCACAATCTATTTTGATTACTCTTATCCTCCTGGCTGAAAATCGGTGGGGGGGGGGGTTGCCATATCGCGCATGTCCGTATGTGTAGGTTAAAATGGGGGGTATTGTTGGGGTTCAGTTTTGTTAGGTTTGCATTGTTTCATTCTTCCTTCAAAAAGTGTTATGTCCGATTACAACCCATATCATGTTTTGGAAGGAGTCCCAGGTGTGAAAATATCGGATCCAAAACATTATCATGATAAAATTGGGACTGATTTAATTTATGCCAATTTAATTGGTCCTTTGCTATGAGTTTTAAAACTATTGGGCTCGCCTGCGTCTCACCCAATATTTTTTTTTTTTTTTAAGTAATTAAATTTTGGGCTTAAATCTCTCCAAATTTATATCAGACTTGGGTGTTAAGGTGCAATAGAGGTTTTCCCTTCATGTGGGATGATGTCAAAAGGTCTGGCCAAGTTCAAAGGTCCATCTGAGTCATTTCCAGACTGCCATCTTCCATGTTACTTGTCAGTTTTTTATTAGTTTTTCCGGTGAGTTGCATGCTGGCCTCGTCTGTAAGAGTGAACATGCATACCCACAACATGGCTACTGTGAAGAAGCTCCTATAAAAGATTGATCAATATGTGGACACACAGCAGTGTGTATAATTGACCTTTTTTTGGGCCACAAGGTCACATGAGTCACCAAAATGCAGGACACTAACCCAAGGACCATTGTATCCAAGTGTCATGAAATCGATCAACATATGTGAATACATCAAGCAATTTTATAATTTCTTAACCATTTTTGGGGCCGTAACCTCTAGATAACTTTGACCCCACTCTTAAAAGGGGTAACTTGTGGAACACTACCCAAGGACCACAACAACCGTGCAGTGCCTGAAAATGTGTGACTGTATTACGCACAGCAGGCATTTTCGGTCAACCATTTTGCCCACAGACACACACGATACACACAATACACACAGACGCACACCGGCAACACTACCAGAGCAATCCTTGTGTGCCCTCTTGCAGATACACAAATGCACAGCAACACAGTTTTTACCAAATGTATTTAAGAAAGGTTGCAGACCTCAGGGGTAATAAAAAAGTCACACATCTTTAGCTTTTTTTCCTACTTTATTTTGTACATCATAATTATAATCTCTATCATCTAAATGATCTAGTAAATACAAGCTCATTTGGCTTGTAAATATCCAATTAATTGTACATCTTTTACTGTTATAAATAAACAAGATTAGAAGTTAACATTTTGAATTTAAAAAACAAAAACATCCAAAAGGGACTAGACAAATGAACAAGTGTCAACTTTACTATAAAATAAGTTGATTATATTTTTTGATATACAGGTATAAATTTTTCAATTCATGGATTTTTTCTTTACAATATGTACTGTTTGCAGTAACTATCCAAATTATTCACAATTGCGCCTGTTTTTGAAACATGCAAAATATTGTTACGACAACAATGTAAGCCACAGGTCTCAACAAACGAGATATAACATAAAAAAGCCACAAACATTTTTCGAGTCACAATACAGCAACGCTTCTCTACCTACTATAATTCTCATTTCTCAACAACTTTGAAGGTTACCCTTTTCATCTTATAAATGGACAGCAGATCAGATATATCCATATATTTCACTCAAATTATTTTAATTTTTGCAAATGAAAAACACTCACTGGTTTACACGCTTTTATTCCACATGCATACATAATGTACTGTACCTTAAACGGAAGAAAGCGTTTAATCCATGCACTTTTCCGTTCGTCGCAAATAAGTAAGTAAGATAACCGCCTGGCTACAGCAATATCCCAGGCATGATCATGTTGACGTACAGACTTGGACTTATGCGTGGTTGAACATACGGTTGAGGATGTTGCAGACAACTATATTAATGTCTACAGCCATTTTGTAAGCTTAGAAAATCATGTCTTATTCAGGTGCTGACTGTCCAATAATTATAAATGAAAAGCAAAGTGACTTCCAACATCCACATGTTGATGTACATTTTTACCCATTTCCAACCTTTAAATGCAAAATGCTGTCAGGCCGTAGCAGGTTGGTGACGGCCCCCCCCAAATTCCACAAAAGGGGAAAAAGGTCAAAAGATGTTTTTTATCATTGTCATGCATTGCCGTGCAGTGAAGTATGAATAGACCTTTAATCAACTTTAGCATTGTCTTCAATTTTCATAAAAAATTTACATTTCGCTGAAGATGTTGCTTCCTCACTCAAATAAGAAGATCCATTAGGACTTGATTGCACCTGTTTTGATAAAGTTAACTTTGGTTAACAAACACATTATCAGGGGTATATACAATGTTGATGTTCCTTTTCTGTGTATGTATGTGTTCTTTTATTAAACCCATGATACTTAAACATTTTATACCATTCAGAATGTTTTATTTGTTTCATACATAAATTCATTTTGGATTTTTCAAACATTTTTTTGAGGTTGGTGGGAACAAAAATTTGGATGTTCACATACAAAACTGTTCTGTCCAAGCACCTTCCATTTTCAAAATTTACACTTTGCAATTCTTATGTAATGCATGTTCATTTGTATGACAAACTTACGACCTCGGGGGAAAGGTGCGTCATTTTACAAATGTGGAATCATAACTCTATATGCAAATTATGCACCCCTGTAACATTGCAAACTTTAACACACCAATAAACTAATAATTGACATATTTTTTTTGTGAAAGTTGTAGAAAATGTGACACACCCATGGTTTAAAGGACTGTCATTGACGCACCTATGTCACCATGTTGTGATAACCAAATGCTTCACTGACGGTACCCTGTGTCACAAAACGAAGTCGAGTAAATGACGCACCATATGACGCACCATTCCATGGGGTCATAATAGTGAACGCATACAATGAGGAGCTGCACAATCTCAACAACAGAAATATTGGAAAAAACCATGCAGGAAAATAGATTTCACATTGACCTTAAATGATGATAGGCATTATGGTGTATCCAACCAAAAAAGGAAAACTTTAGAAAAGTAGCTGCAAATTTGGGACAAAAAAATGTATTCCAAATAGCAGTTCCATTCCAAAGAGCTGGAGGTAAAAGAGTGAAGGATAGTTTGTGGACAGCAGTGTCATTACTATTCATTATGTCTTTAAATGAATAGGCAAATCCCAGCATTAAGCAGCATATTTGGCCCGCATGGTCCAGACGCCAGATGGCCAACTGCTATTTGGAATACATAAGGATTGTTTGTTTGCACTGTTTCCCATTAATTGTTACCGCTAATCGAACTAAATATAAACAACGGTTTTAGCCCGCATGGTCCAGGGGCCAAGATGACCCTGTGCCTGTCGTTTGCCACTGATTTGCTTTCGATGCTGATTTGATTCCATTGATTGCCAATTGTGTAAACCACTTAATCTAAATTAATCCCGCCTGGGAATTACGCTGGATTATTATTGCCTGGACCAGCACCTCGTGAAGCACCTGTGGATGGCACATCAGCCAACACTGAGTTATCTTATTCATGTATTGATTGATGTAATCAATAATCACTATCATTCTAATGACGTAGATCCAAACCGCAGACAGGGAAGCGCATTTCACACTCTGCCTCATTCCAAGTTCAGATTGTTCTGAAAAAAATTTCCCCCGATTGAATGTTTTTCCACCATAGACCTTTTGCAATCAATTTTTTTTTAAAGGTGCAACAAGAGGTTTTGGCTAAACAGGTGATCCTAAAAAATATGAAAAATTATCATGTGAAGGATTATAAAGCCGAGAATTATTTCTTTAATACGGTACTAAAATTGTGCAACTTCAAATTTACTATGGGAGCAAATACTAAATTCAGCCTTTGTTTTAATTGAAATTAAGCAAATAAAAATCGCCTTTTGTTTTCACTTTCAAGGCATATCTCTAGCCAAATACAAGGTAATGGGGGTCTTATCTATATGAAATCAAAATATTGCCCACAATATATGGTGTGCCTGAAGTCCTTGTTGAAACTTTATATTGAAGAACCATGTTAAGTGTCCCGTTTTATAATTACGGGCCATCACACAGCTTACTTGCTGAATGTAATCGAGTCTTCAACTAAAGCAAATTTGTTTTGAATTTGATAGATGGAAATATGTATCTTGAACAAGACTTTTGAAAATTGTTATCTCTGAAAGGGTATTAATCTGCACAGCTACATTTTCTGAACCCAAGCATATTACAAGGATGGGGAGGAGTGACAAGCAAAGTTGAACAATAACAATAGGTCTAAAGTACATGATTTGATATGCGTCATTTCCATGATACTTTCAGAAAGAGTTCAAAAGAATCCAGTGTCTTCACTGACAAACATACCTTAATTAGATGCAAAAAACAAAAAATATAAATAATTGTGTTGCCTTTTAGTGGGAAAAATTTGAAGGGTGCATTGGTCAGAACTTTTTTAAAGCACCCAAAAAGGCCAAATTTGGGTGCATTTTTACACTTTCTAGATTGGATGCTTTCCTGACCCAATTTACTTTCTGCCAAGGGTTGGTCGGAAAGGGCAACACAACAATTTGGTTTTTTTTATTATGCTGATATAAAACCCCCTAGCTAGGCACCGATGCCTGCCTCACAGCTTTTTGTACATATTTGTTATTTGTACGTACAGCAATTTGTACATATTGAAAGAAACCCATCAATATGCTTGGTTACAGAGGTACTTGCGATTTCTCTTCTTAGTAACAATTATCACTAGCCTACAAACCAAAAAATTCAGACCACCCATAAATGGAAAAAGAGTTCAAAGACCCATCACCATATTATTATGTGGATTTTGGTTTTTTCAGTACACTCAACTTTCAATGCTCAGATTCCAACAATACTGTAGAATTACAGTCGACAAGTTAATCGGCGAGCCAATTGTTCACTAGCTCAATGCAATTGGGATAAAACCCCAAATCCACCTATTTCACCTGAACCCCCACACAAAGAAACAACAAAGCAAAACTTTAACAAAGTGTAGGGATGTTGAATTCACCCCTTCATGGCCTGATCATAGAGTTAAAAATAGATCATAGAGCTAAATGCACCACAACCTTAACATGCCAATATCCAATAAAGTGTTTTCGAATTAGAAAACAACACTAATTTGGGTGCATTTTTTGCTTAACACCTTTCCCAGACTTTGAACTACTTCTAGCCAGATTTGCTTCAGTGGTTTCGTTAGTGGTTTCATTGTTTTCATGCAGTGAAGCAGAACCATTGCTAAAAGCTAGCGAGACATAAGCAATTCTGGCTGGAACCTGCCCTTGATTCTAGGCCTAGCTCAGGTCCTGGAAATGTGTTAATGTATGGAACTGGCAGCCCAATCCATCTTGGTAAAATGGACATTCACCATATAAACAATCCTGTAGTTTTAATCGTCTCATTGCGGTGGCCAAATACATAATACCCAATGCAAGACGCATGTGTTGGTTCGTCATGCATGTCACAGGTGTCAATTGCCTCCTGGATTGAGATGTGGAGAGTGTGTAACTTGGCTGGTACGTTGTTGATGCTGTGCTTGGCACAGCTGTATCAACCTGAAATAACAATGCAAGTAAAGGCACGTAATGACAGAACAACACTATAGCCATAAGTTCTAGATTTACAACACTCGAGAGCTATACTTTAGTTTATGCTTCTTAATGGAAAATACAGCGGGTACATGTCTAGCTGGGATATTGCTACTGGATTAAAATGATATTTTGTGAAAAAAATTCCAGGAGTGGTGGTTTGTTACACCACATTCTATATTCAATCTACAAGGTAGATCAAAGGAACCCGTTTTTCAAAAGGAAAATATAATTTGGAAAAAAAAGCTAATCTTATTTCTAGAAATATTGAAGATCATTATAGTGAACAGACCTTGCAATAATAAACTATTTGTATGCCATTTACAATGCAGCTAATTCAGATAAATCCATGTACTGCTAACTAGATAGTCTGTAGCACATTACAAATGTCTTTTGTCTCTCATTATTTTTTGAGAACATTATGCATGAGTGTTAAGATCAATAATGCATTGGGTTGTGTATGATTTAATGGCAGAATCTAGCCACTGTGTCGTATTTTCTATCAATATCTATCCTTTTTAATGGTAACCTATATTTTCAGGCATGATGTAACAAAATGCCTTGTTTCCAAGTGTTTGCATTAAAGAGGGTAAAATTATAATGGCATATTCCATTACACCCCTCACACCTACTCTGTGTCATAAGAACCTTATTTTGATAACAGAATAAAGCACATATATAGAGTAGGTGCGAAGGATATTATGTTCCTATGCCAAATAAACTCATTAATTAAAATCATCAATTAGAGCCCAGTCCAGACATGTGCCCTTCAGAAATGATTTTAACAGTTTATGCAAAAGATTAGATATTATATTACAATTGTTTAAAAAAACAAAAGTGGAGTGCATTGTTCATGGTTTGTACACCTCTTCCTCGGCCTCATCACTCTCTTGTTCAGCAGAGTTCCATATGACCCCCTCCCTACAAATTCCTGTAAACTTAATAACATTGGTTTATTCTCCCAGGGTGCATAATTCATAGGGGAGGGGTACATATGGACTCTTTCCTTTTTTGCTTAAGACTTGATTATGAATAGTGGAAGACACTAAACTGAACTAAGAATGACAAAATCTACAAAGTTTTGAGCGTGAGTCGGGTGAAACCACAGACCAACATACTGGAATGAATCCATAGTTAATCATTCAGCTTATATGAAAAAAATGAGATGTTCAGAATCCAAACCACAAATTCATGGTATGTAGGTTATGACTACATTCTTTTCTACATCTGTCAAAAAGCCTGCCAGATGTCTATGAAGGGTGGCAGCACTGACCTCTCCATGGATAGCGGGTCTGAGTCGCCGATTAAAACAACACAAAGTTGCTTTTTTACCTAATATAATATGGCGGTACCAATGCAGACACCTTGTCAAACCCACAGAAATCTGTGTGGAATATGCACCCAGCAGGTTGCATCATTGTTTCCGCCATAATTGATGTCAAAAAAGCACTTTCCTCGATGTTTCACTCGACGACCATTCACCTGTGCGGCAGCCCCTATCCTGTGATATAGAGAGTCATTGGGTGGCAAGTGATGCACTGCCCTCAGCCGAAGCTTGTACAATTTATGTATATTAATTTCTCCTGGAATTTTTCACCAATGAATGTAAACATCCCAACTGTTTTCCCAATATGTGGAAGTGACGGCAATATAGATTCACTTAACGGGGGATGCCCAAATTCATATATAAATTTTACGCGTTTGATTAAACCACCTTGACCCCCCCCATATACCCCACTGTACAGTTTCACACGACATTTTCAAATCCGTTTTGATAAAGAGCTAAAACGATTTTGTAAGCCCCAAGAGACCATGGCCCGAAAAAGTGGGGAATTTTGGTGAAGCTCCTTCCCAGGAAAGTTTGGCTATTTGGAGGAAAACTTGCCATTTGGAGGGAATTTATACAACACTATTAGATATAGTGGGAAATCTGTTAGAAATTCAACTATCCTTCCCGGAACTTTACATTTTTTTTCGAGCCCTGCCCAGATAATACTGTGTGATACCTATTCTTGGTCGAGCAAATGGGACATGTTTTCCGCCATCATAACATTGAAACCAAACCCTTTCAACACTACGATTTCACACGGTAAATATAAATAGTAGACCAAATTTAGGCCACTTCTGGTAAATCAGAGGATCCTGGGACAAGGCTATTAGCAAGCACTCGGGCCATGGCCCTTTACGTTTGAATATTTTTCTTTTTCTTTGTTAATTGATTTCGTTCGCTCTTCATTGAGGCATGGTGAGACACATTTTAGCAGAGTTTCGCAATCACTTTTAAGAGTGCTCAATATCACTGGCTCAGACTGTGGATCATGTAAAAGAAAGAAGAAATATTGTATTTCAATTCAATCTGACATGCACCCAGTAATTTCACAACAGGAAAATTAAAAACAAAAACAAGGCTATATAACAAATTTACAAGGGAGGAGAACAACCAAAGGCAAGTCGTGGAAGAGTAGGCGGGTTGGGTGGAGGGTGGAGGGATGCATTGAACGGTCAAGGTTTTAAAGGCCGATTGTTGAGAGTGTGAGGTGAATCCGCCACCCCTGTTTATCGGGGACAACACCGGATTTAACACTTTGGATTTATATTACTACTACCCTATAGACCACGGCACACGAAAGCCACCCACGTTAGAACAATTATACCGTAGTAGTAATTAAAAACACTTCTGTGTTAAGATTGAAGCATCAGAGATTCATATAACCAGATCTGGCAAAAACCCAAATTGAGATATGAATAAGCATTAAATTATGGGTTTCCACCGAGAAATCTTAAGATCTGGCTTGACTTGGTGGATTTGTAATAACAAGAAAGAGCCATCTTGCATCGATCGTTTGTGAATGAGGTCGAAGGTCACATGGGTCATCAGAGGTCAATCTGGGTACACCCCATAAGGGCCCTAGGTCAGTGTGAATGCTTCTTTGCATATCCACCCAGATTATCCACAAGTCCATGGTAATGGCTTGTGTTGGTGTCCAGATTATTCAACTGAGTAAGCTGTTCCAGGTCTGCTGTATTTCTGATACGGACGCTCCTGGCATTGCGCCCGCTTTGAGGCTGGATTGTTTCACCCAACTCTTATTCAAAACTGGCTGCGATATACTTCTCCGTTTGTGAATCTCGTCACACCTGACCGCCAGTTTAAAACGTCCCCCTCTGAAGGACGGGATGCTTTCATGATTCATTTTGCCCAATTCAAAGTGAACCATGGAGGAGAGCGGGATTCTGTATTCATTTAGTATCTGGTATTACAGATCAAATCCAGAATTGAGAACCCGGATAAATCCCAGCACGTCTCCTTACTGTGATTCGAACCGGGATTTTTTTTCTGCCAAATTTGCTTCAACAGGCAAGCACCCTAACCACTAGGGCCTGCCCTACCATGAATCCAGTGATTCTTCTGACGAGTATGAAAGGTCACTATGAAGTTAAGACACTAGCAGTGATTTTTGAAAAATATTTGAATTGCAGGTAATAGTTCAAAGTGAAGGACTAAAGTCTGTAGAATTCTCTAAGGTTACCTTTTCCAGCTGGAGATTGAAAGAAAAGGAAGAAAAAGCAGTGTTCCAAGATACGCTTCTCCATTCAATTACGTGTTGTAGTAAGTGTCCGTGCGGACAGTATACTAAAATCTCCGATTCTGTCCTTATTGGTTGCTTCTGGTCTATCATTTGCAGGGTATGTTAGGATCCCTGTCCTTGTTACGTACCATTGCTAAAATCTGTTTTTGATGATTTTTTCGATTTGCTGATTTAGCAATCACTGATAGTGTCTTTAATTGATAAAGAGTAAACGAGCGAGTCTATAAAACACAGGGCTTAACATTTTTCTCACACACAAAAGCCACACGCACACACAGACTACCAAGCTTCCGTAGGTGCCACCCTGTAGCAGCAGACAAACAAAAACAAAAAAAAAACTTCATTCCCGCAAAGAATCGTGGCCAGCATGGAACATATGCCCGCGTATTAAGAAGTATTCAGAATAACAACACAGCATACGAAGCTATTTAAATGATTGCGCAAAAAATCTGCCAAACACCGCTAGCAGGGTGCTGCGTTAAAGCAATAATGACATTTTTTGAAGAGCGCCCCAATTTGAAAAAGTTGATATTTTGGCACAGTTAGTTGGTAATTGTCAAGGAAACTATACCTGCGAACGAGGACTGTAAGAAATGCGTATTTATCTAAATAAGCCATTTTGTAATTAGAATTGGGATCCCAGATTGGACTTAATGGCAGAGCTGGAAATGCTACGTTTAGTCCTTCCATGGATTGAATCGTGCCCACCTCGAGAAGATAACCTCTAACTTGACTGCCTGAACCAATAAAACAACTAATAATGGATGAGCCTAGACACGTACATGGCGCTAATTCCCAGCTATTTCACATGGAAGGCTGTTTCCAACAGCCCGGTAAATTTATCGGGATCCCCGTATAATAATTATTCTAATTACAAATTCCTGTCGTTTGTGACACCCAACCTTTTCGAGCTTAACTCATTCACAGGTATAGTTGACTAGCCAGTTACCAATGCAACCGTGTAAAATCTCAATTGTTTTTGAAAAATTGGGGGCGCTCTGTCAAAAAGAATGTGCTAATATTGCTTTAATACTGAGTGGTTCCACGTTGGGCCACATTTGCTTGAACTGTAGTCTTGCAACTGGACTACTGATGCCCTCATATAACTATGTAAATTATATAATCTTTCGGCTACGAAGTAAAATAGCAAGTGGAAATACACAGTTTTTCATGACAGTCTCAATCACACAGCCTCTTTTTATAAAGCCATGCTCGCACGCATAACAATATTTTATTTTGTGTATGCATGTTAGGTTTCGTAAAGACACTGATTTGAAAAGTGATATGTACCATAATACTACATATGATTATATCCGTTAACACCTGCACAGAACACTACTATTATATATACAATTGGGTAAACAACATTATCAGAATCCCTATTGGTTGAATTTGCATATATCTAAAAGCAATCATTTGATGAAGCATTCTGCAGTATATTTTCACTCACACGCTCACTGGTAACATATTTAGTCTTAAGGCACTATCGGTGACTTGCTTGACTGAATATACAATAAATTGGGAGTTTCCCCCCCGACACCATAACTTTTTTCTTACAACACTTATGCATTCGGAAACCCTCACAGAATAGCATCCAGGTTTTTTCTGTTATGGTTCCAAATTCATTAATGTGTCAGAAAAAAGTGTGTCAGACTGGTCATTTTACAAAACGCCCATCAAATTCATCAACTTCGAGTCTTGTCATTTTGCTACAAGGCACATACCTGCATACATGTGCTAATAACCATATAAATGATTAAAATGAGTACAAACTTATAAAGTCAAAATCGCCATCTATGATGATGAAGAGTGTCCATGTCTCATAAAAGCTTTCACTCTACTAAGAGTAAGGTAGTCGAATTTGGAAACTATGCAAGCGTAACTATATGATGGCAGGTAGTCATGTGATCAGTAATTGTGTACATTATCAGGAGTTATTTGTGGAGTTTTTTTATGAGACATGGCCTAATTTGATTGGAAATGACTTCATTGGGAATTTACTTGATCAAGTTTGTGAAGCCAAAAAGGTCTACAGCAAATCATGATAGTGCCTTTAATAGTTTACCATAATTGCCTTTTTTGACATGTTGTATTCAAGGCTTATGAATACCTTTTCCAACAACTTGGTCATTTTCATTGACCTATACACAAACATGTAAGCCAAATCCCAATTTCCTTTGGGAGGTTTGAAATGATGCCAAACAATGCATTCAATTAGGAGCAAAGGACGTATCACAAAATGGTGATTTATTTTGGCCTTTATACTAATTTTAACTTCAGCATAACCTTTTGCAGCATCATGACCACCGTCCATCCACTTTTTCAAAAATCCTTTTTATTCTGGGTGCCAGCGATATACATGCAGGTTCAGGATCGGTAAAATAGCCCACTTTTGTTCACTGTGTTCAATTCACACAAACACCGAAGAACTTTGCGCTGAGATAAAACTATCCTCCCCACCAAATGCACAGTTAGTCTTCTTAGTGAGGACACGATCCCTAGTGTTGGCATTGCTATACTCCCCCAGTATGTGTCTGTCCAATATGGATGGCCTCCAAGGCTGGTTCTGTTCAGGAGCTGAATATCCTGTTGCCGTGCCTCCAGGCTGATATATAGGTGGCTGAGGTGCTGGGCGAGCAGGTGACGAATAAGGGGAAGCACCTGCTGTAGGTTGGGGCGCTGGTTATGGAAGAGCCCCTCCACTTGAACTAAATGAGGGTAGGGTGGAACAGCCCCACTGGGGCCAGACGAAGTCGGGGAGGATATGTGTCCGTTGCGGTGTCATTCTTCATTTTATTTATTAATCGGTTTTGATGCGTCGTAATGTGGGCTACTCTTCGCCGGTCTTGGAATTGTTCTAGAAATATATCAAGGTAAATTCTCCTTGCAGAAACTTGTCTTCTATTTCCTGTTGAATAACAAATAAGAACAATTTAATGAATTTCATGACTAAGGAAACTGCAGCAAGACTTCCACCTTGATTCCTGTGTAATTTTCCAATCTCAAGGTCTTTTATATAAATAATTAAACACTCAAATTTCACCAGCATAATGCAATACTTACAGCTAAAACTACATCAGTCTCAAACCCAATCTCTCACGCCATCACAGCACAGGCTACACACTTGACAACAGGACTCTGCTGTTTAGACACCAGCAGAGGTTGTTTGGAGTCCATCCCACAATGCACCATTGTGGAAATTTCACCCTCACTAAGTTGCATGTGATCCACAAAATCCTTTCTTTGAAACAAAAAAGCTGACTTTTACACTCATTTTGCCACAAAGCTACTTATCAGATAATTTATTCATCAAATAACATTCTGAAGAAGAACAGTTAAGATATCAGACTTCAACAACAAATGGCGCACACACACCAGACGATAGCAGAAAATTGTGATTTCTTGGTCACCCTCCCTGGCACATACTGTCACTCTAAAGCAAAGGTCGTTCATCCATCACACATTAACCCTAACACCATTCACTATGTTTTGCAAGCATTTCTACATACCACAGGCCCTAGGATGGTACATCAATACCACAAAATGATGATGCACAATCAAACAACTCAGTACCACACAATACCACAGTGACTGATGGCTGATGTGTGAACATCCAATACCACAATTTACCACAAAAGTGCCATGTGTGGTATCATGTGGTAATCGGTTGTGTTAGGGCTAATAGCTAAATCTGATACACTACTGATGGAGCACCCTTGTTTGATACACATCAAGATGTCATGTTGACCTACCTCTGACTCTTCTTCAGCTTTCTCAGCAGCAGTCTCCAGCATCACTTTGGCCTCAGTTGATGAAACACTTCCTTGGATTTCCTCTGTCAAACCAGGGTAGACAAAAAAGTTTTAATATCAAAGTTGAATTCTTATCAAGATATATGCCCAAAGATATTTTCACAAAGGATAGATGCAACCAAAGGAGCACCAAGCAAGGAGTCCAGTTCACGCATGTGCACATGCACACCCACACGTTTGCACAATACACAAATTTCCAGCCGGTATAGGTTGGATATTTTTGCTCCATTCAAAACATAACTTTATACCAAAATATCATTATTTTACAATTTGCACACCTATCTATCGATACTTTTTAATGGCCGTTGTCCATACCCAAGTATTATCATTTATTGTGAGCCACATTAGAAATTTCAAATTGTTTTATCATCTTTACAAGAGAAAATGTATCTAGGAAAGTGACTGTTGCGAGGCTTCTGCGATTCGCGCGGGAGGGGACACGGTCGGACACCCCCTCCCGCCCCCAACCCCAGGTCACCCACATCAAGCATTCTCTATTTAAAAACAACTTTGTCCTAACATTCCCCCAAGGCAATATTTCCATACATTCCATAACACCGCAATCGAGTTCTACATGTAACAAATTATTTTTTATTTTGGCCTTAGGGTTAGAGTACTGGTATTTTAGACCATAAATAAAAAGAACTTGTTTCCTGTAGATTGCTAAAGGGGGTACATATGGCACTTTTTCTTTTTCCGATTTTCACATTTGATTGCAGTAGACTATTTTTAATATTTTTCCCTCCAACAATTTGTTTTAAAAATTGCAAAGAAATTATAGAAATCCATGTACTTGTATGCTTACATATGATTCAGAACAAACCACCACTTACACATCAAGTAACATGATTAAGATTTTTATTTTTAAGACCGTTGCCCAAACCTGATTTTGTGGTGAGGTGAACCACTTACACAAATTCAAAATGGTTCTGTCATATTTTGAATGAGAACCACTAAGTAAATACTACATAACGAATATTGCAAGGGTTCTGCGGTTTGTGTGAGAAGAGGACCACACCCAGCCCTGGGCCACTTATCACCATGACTGCAATATCGCCGATTTTTACCTCTTACTGGTCAGGGTCCCACCTCTGAATAGGGTTGGACTACTGGTCAGCCCCCTATAGGGATTCTGCATGTATGCTTCTGCAATTTGCTGCTTTTTTGTCTGAAGGTATAAGGGGATAAAAATTTTAAGACCCTGAAAGAGGGGGGATCAAAAAGTTTTCGAACCTAAAAGGGGGGGGGGGGTAGTTAGTTAGTTATACCAAAGTTTTAAATCCGGTTTTGTCCCCGATAACAAGGGTGGCCGGATACACCTCACTCAGCAATACTGCTGTGTGAGGATTTATTGGAGCAAAAGATAATTTGGATCAACATTTTTTTGATGTCCAAAGTTCCAATTTTTCCCACCACCCACACCAAAGTATTATGAACACTCCCTTAGTGGACGAACTATTCCAAAAACTCGGTTTTGGTTTCATCATAATAAATGAGACGTTCAAACAGCTGTGCTTCCACCAAACAAAAATTTCCATTAGGTGACGAAAAAAGAAAACCCGTTTTACTGGCAAGCTGACCTAAGAGTAGGTCGTTCGGTCGGGGCGGACAAATTTTTTCTTTTTTTATATTTTTTTTCTTTTCTGGAGGTCAAAAAATTGCTACAAATAGCCCCCAAAATCTGAAAAATCAAGAAAAAATATTAAAATTTTTACACACAAATTTCAAAAATGAGGAATTTTGTAATTTAAAAATTTATAAATTTGGGCTAAAAACAGGCTGATTTTACATGATTTTTGGAAAACTAAAAAAAAAAAAAATCTACAAAACTGAAAAAATCAGGGCGGTCCGGGGCCCGTAAAAAGGGTTTTTTATTTTCGTCGCCTTACTACACTTTGATCAGTACTCAACTAGGCAAGAATCATTTGACTGTTGTTGTTGATCTGCATTATAAAAGTACTTCTTTGTTGATGCTCGCGCTTTCTAACAAATGCAGCGATTGTCAACCCAAGCTTCAATATTTTTGCGGCACCTGTTATGCCTTACCCCTATATTACAGTTTGCAGAGTTGAAACGTCCCGCTTGTTACTGAACAACAGTATAGAATTTTGAAAGAAGTTTGTAATAAATTCATACCTCAGAATAGAAGTGTAAGGTGCCAATCATTTTGATACAGACTATAACGGTCACTGTGATTCCACTCACCTACTTGTCTTCTATCTTTGTCGTACACATCTCGTACACTTCTGGCCTCTTGGTGTAGCCTTGCAAGCTGTGCCCGGCCTTCTCTTAACCTCGGTTCCCTGACAAGTTGAAGTCGGCCAAACTGCGATTCTCAGCGAGTGCCATCTCCTTGTCTAGCTTCTTTTGTTTGATCTTAGTAATTAAGAAGGGACAAATCCAAGTAAATCAACAAATCAATTTTAATGTTTCTATACTCGTGGACAGAAACCCTTTGACTTGCATGTACTTTCTGTTTGTAAAGTGTACGGAGCTACATGTATCAGTGCCTAATAACGCGTGTCGGTGACCCAGCAACAGCAGATCACTTCAGTGGCCAATCAGGGCAATTGTCATTCTTCCGGCAGTCATTACGCGGAGAACCCAGAAGTACGCACTCGTTCAAAAGGGTTTCTCTCCCCTTATAGACTTGCTTTTAGTAGTTAATATTTAAACTCTTTGAAAATTTTGTCTTGGGGAGGGAAACAATTTTTTTTTTTTTTTTTTTTTTTTTTTTTTTTTAATTTTTTAGGTTTTTTCTTTTTTTAATTTTAATTTAAAAAAAATATATATTCAGAAACAAATGCACTGTGGTTTGTTTAGCCCACATTGACATAAAGACATAAAACACTTGATGACGTCCGTGGGTACCGAGACAGCTTGACCAAGAGAAGGGCAAAATTTCCAAGTCGTCCCGCCAGAGGGGGGCGAAAATTTGTAAGTCGTTCCGGTGATGTGCTCCAATTAAGTGCTGAAATTGAACGAAATGCGAGCGTAGCGTGCGCAAAAATGGCGAATCCACTTAATTTTGCCCAAATTTATGCGGAAATTGACCAAAATTTCCGGACATGATGATAAAAATGCATATGTTGGTCCACATCGTCCTGCTTTTTCAAGGCCAAATGGGGCAATCCCCCCCCGGTCGTAACCTATGGATGACATTCATATACTGAGAATCCCCCCCAAAGAAAATAGCCAACGATTACGAAAACACAGTGCTAAATATTGTTTCTTTATTTTACATCGCTTGACCGCACATTTTTTGGGCCAAGGAAAAGGGGCTAACAAAAGAACCAAGCAAGCTGGAGTCTATTGCCACAACAGGAAAATTTCAAAGAACCATTCTTTAAATATCGTGGTCCTCGACCGCTTGTGTCGCCTGCCGTCGCATTTTTTGATAGGCGTTCATATAACCTTTAACTTGATATGTGACCTTTGACCTCATAAACAAATGAGGGTTTACATGTAATATCCATAACCTAAGTTTGGTTACATTGAACTCCAACTTTTCACTTCAGTCAATTTATATTTTCAGCCTATCTTACAACTTGACCTCACATGATTTTTGACCTTGTGTGTATATTGTTACATTTATCATAAAATGAGGGATCCACAATGCACCAATGACTCAGGTTTGGTTTTAATCCATGAAGTATGCAGATATTACAGGCAAAGTTAACCTGTTTTTTGTCACAAAACAGACACATTAACAACAGGACACATCAACAGACAAAAAACAGTGGAACAAAGGATCCCTATGTGTCTTCCTGCCCTTAAGGCAGGCAACACAAAATTAGCTCTTGGGCTCCACCTAAGTTTAAACCCTGATGCTACTCGTCCCCATACCTCTTCTAAATCCTCCACCATCTCCTTTAGTCCTATCTTCATTTTCAAGTAGGACTGAATTTTTCCGTTTTCATTCTGGAGCAAATCGAATTTGATGTTCTCTGTGCCACATGCCGCTTGCTGATTTGGCTGTAGGTGTGGCTGTGGCTGCGGTGGTTTACAACGTTTGGTGCTGCAGATGGACGTGGTGGACGGACAGCTCTTGAGCATTCTGGTATCTCTGGGGTGATCCTGTTGGCCCACTGGGTGTTCCCATGGAGTAGGGGTAATTAAGGCTACCTGTGTATGCCATCTGCAATCCTGGCTGAGAACAATAACCAAATGTTATAATTTATTACAATTTAGAGGACCAAGCCCTCAGAGGTATACCCAAATAGTGGTGAACCACTCTACTAGGGGTATCACTCGAAACTGACCAGGATGGCTCTCAAGGGAAAATTCAGGGGGTACCACCTAGCGGAGCGCCGAGCCTTGAAAAGTGCTTAGTTTTCGAGTTACCCGTCCCCACCGTTACAACAAAAAACACAACCACCTTGTATTGAAGGATAAAATAATAAGATTTAAGAAAATGATGGGTTGTGGTTGAAATATTTGGGGCAGGGATGATTTCTATGCGAAAAAAAAATGAAATTTGGGCTCGGCAAGTTAAGCGAAATTATTATTTTTTTATTTTTTAAGGTAAAAATATTACAATCTTATTTTTATGGTATCCTTTTGGTATGGATATTAAGGTTTTTACATTGCATAAAGGGGTCAGGTAATCTCGTTGTGGTGACATGTGCTAAAAAGATGCCTTTTTTTTAGGAAAAAAGTGATTTTGGGGCTAAAAATTTTAGACCTTTAATATTGTATAAAACAGAAATCTATAATATGATTGTCAGAGATTGATAGTTAGGCATGATGATTAAAATTGGTTTTGCTTAGAAATTAATAATATTGATATTCTTAAGTTTTTAGCTCAAAAACGTGATTTTTTGACCCAAAAAACACCCCTGCCACCAAACGTTTTTTGACCAAACCCTATTTTTTAAATTATTGATTACTATCTTTCGAATAGAAAGTGGTTTTGCGTTTTGTTTGTACAGAGGGGAAGGGGTTGTCGACAATTTTGCAGTCCAAACCGCTCAACTAAACCCGAATCTTCGTCGATATGGACTGTGATTTACATGTATAGGTTTATTGTTTTATGACTCTCTGTAATGGGACAGACAGCTAATGCTATTCCGAAGGACGGGATATTTCATGGTTCATTTGCCCAAGTCAAAGTGAACAACAGGAAGAAGCGAAACTCTAGTTTTAATCAAGTTCTTATATAATAGAGAGATGGAAAATAATGCAACTTGTGAGTCATGCCTAGATTGCAAAGCTAATGACTATCCTAGGCAGTTCAGGTGAAAACTAAGGTCTGCATCCCGGGTTTTTTAAAATGTATTTGGATGTGAAAGAGAGACTCTCAGCAACTAAGAAACACTTGGAATTTTTGAAATAGGGACATTCAGTTGTGCAACTTATTCAACACTTTTGTAATCGTACATAACAGTCAGTTGGAGAACAAGTGTCAAAGGTCAAAGTCTTTTATTTTTTTATTTTGCCATGGCACCATGGTAGTGTCCATTTTCAAAGCACAAAAATATGACAGAATTCTAAACGATAAAAAGGGATTACACTTGATTTTTTTTTTAGGTTATGTTGCTGATATATGTACATACAGATTACCTAAACATTACAAGTATTTATCTATCCATTTACCAACTAATTTGAATAATTTTTGAGGAAAAATGTTGAAATTTTAGGTGTTTCAAGAAAGAGAACATACGCATTTATTAATATTAGATGTACTTTAAGAAAAAACTTACACAATATCATTCTGCAACTTGCAAGATTTTCTCTTAAATAGATGTCTTTAAGAAAAAACTTACAAACTATCATTGCACTGCAGGATTTTTTCTTAATACACTCATATACGGAATTTGGCAGCAACAGAGTCTATTCGATAACCTTACTTTACCCCAATTAGCATATTTTGACCAAAAATGAACAAAATTTGCATTTTTTAAAATCACAAGTGCAAACAATCTGAAAAATTTCCGGGCATTAGTCTATGAGCATACACAAACATAATATGAAACCAAATGAGCCTAATTTAATGTCTTAATAAATTGGGCCTAAT